>JAZFAU010000157.1:0-37500 GCA_037178615.1 Dione vanillae
CGTACTCGATTTTTTTGTAGAAATGCGCTGTCTTCAAAAACGACCCCCAAAAGTAAAACGAAGTCAACTTTCGTAATTTGGCTTTTTTGGCATTATTTTTTAAAATAAATTTAATGGCATCTTTTTACCTTCCTTTTAGCGGGGGGACGAGCTATACATTAAATGGCATCTTTTAAGTTTTTGGTGACTTTTCATACCACCTAACGGGAAAAAAAGCACAGGGTTCGTATTAAAGCCCCTTTTTGCTTGGGTTTTTTTCCCCGTCCTCAAACTAGAAGCGGGAAAATTATATTTTTTTGTAAAAAATTTCTATTCTAAAAAATTTTTTAAATCCAGAGTTTGAATTCCTGAAAACTTAGGAGTAAATTGTGGTTTCAATTTTACAGAAAAAATATTTATGCTTCATCAAATTAAATTTTTAGTACCGGGGCTTCATCAAATTTTCCCGTTTAAAATTTTTAATTTTCTTTTGATAACAGTTTTTTTTAATTATCTTAATAAATTTTAACTGATTATAATCTTAATTATTTGCCATAATATTAAAAAAAATGCATATATGGCTAATTTAAAATTTTTCTTAATACAAATAAAAATGCAAAAATTTTGGTCCGTAGTACTCTTTTTTAAATTAAAAACAAACGAAAAAAAAGCACTCGCCCTTCCTTCACTTACCGGGATTTTATCCCGGCCTCCGGGGTGCTGGTGCTCAGTTCCCGCGCTGCTGTCGGCACTCAAAACAACCGAGGCCCCGGGTGGATCGGGGGAAAGGACTTCGGGTTTTTTGGGTTTTTAAAATTTTCATTACGGATCCCGAAAATGCCTTTTTGGTAATTTCTTAAATACGTACCCCCCGCATCCCTAATTCGTGAAATTACGAACATCACGATACTTTTTTCGATTTTAACCGCTCAAAGCTGAATTTAAACTGCCCCTTTTGAACATAACCTACAATTAAATTTTAAAATATATTTGAATTATTTCCCAAAATTCGTTATTTTTTTAATTTCTGAAAAGAAAAACCAAATCATTTAAAAAAAAGCATCGTGAAAAAATTTTTATTATTTTATTTTCCCCCGCTTAAAAAGGTTTGCGTTTTAAAAAAATGAAGAAAATTCTTTCTTAAAAATTTTTTTTTTTTTTTTTATTGGAGCGCCCTTTTTTGAATTCTTTTAACCTATCGTTTTTAAAAAAAAATTTTTTTTTTAAAAAAAAAACTCTGAAAATCAAAAAAGAAAATGGAATTTTTAAACAAAAAACATTTTTTTTAGCTTCCCCAATTTATCACGCATATTGGGCAGGGGGGCAGAGGGCGGGAGGAAACCCTTAAAATGTGTTAAGACACTCCGTTTTTTTAGTACCCCTTTCTCCCCCCCCCCTTTCCCCCTTTTTCGAGGATTTCGTGTTGATGGGGGAAATCAAACCCCCGCTTTTCCCCATTTTAAGGAAAAAAAAGGAAAAGAAAAAACCTCGTCCCCCCGAGTGGAATCGAACTTCAAATTGTCGCGTTTTCAGGCCAAAAGCTTCCCTCTGCGCCAGGAACAGAGACATATTTTTTATTTGCCTTTAATTTCACCCAAGGAAAGTAGAGGGTAGAGTGATTTTTTTTGTAGTCTTCATTATATGTTGAGTTGAGTTCCCCCACTCAACACGCAATACCTTGATACATATGCGTATGAAGATACACCTTTAATTGCACCCAAATATGAGACATAGTGTTTAAAAAGCAAGTTTAAACGCCGTTCTTTGTCTTAACTATGCGGTGATATTATTCTACCAAGCGAGCAAGCAACATTTCTAACTACATCACGATGATCTCAATCTATATTTATGGTTAAAATGTTCATAATTAGTCTATACACTAAATATAGTCACTAAGATATATAAATAAATATATATAAACTAAGTATAGTCACTAAGAATATAAATGTAACACTGATTAGTGCTTAAAATAGTTATAAAATAATAACGTGGGACTAACAAAGTTTCACGTCGGACTAAGCTCGGAGGCGGAACGTATAAGCGGTTCGCTTAATCTATTTATTCATGAAGCTTCAGCGATAATCGACTTTTCTATAAATGTGTCCTCTTTCTAATATCATATGGATTTAAATAAAGTTTATTACGAATTATATATATATATATATATATATATATATATATATATATATATATATATATATATATATATATATATATATATATATATATATATATATATATATATATATATATATATATATATATATATATATATATATATATATATATATATATATATATATATATATATATATATATATATATATATATATATATACATATATATATATACTATATATATATATATATATATATATATATATATATATATATATATTATATATATATATATATATATATATATATATATATATATATATATATATATATATATATATATATATATATACATATATACATATATACATATATATATATATATATATATATATATATATATATATATATATATATATATATATATATATATATATATATATATATATATATATATATATATATATATATATCACAGTTTTATTAAAAACAATTAAAAATCAATAGCCAAATGAATATATATATATTTTAGGTCCTGCATCCTGCATATGGCAGGATAGTCTAAGGGAATCTAGTGTTAACATAACCCAACTATCTTAAGCTTTCTGCGTTTCAAGACATGACGTGTCAAGTGGCGTAACTCAACGCAGTTTGTCACCAAAAAATTATAATACTTCTTATTTTCAAGTTGGAAACGATCCCATAACCATGTCAGTAGTAAAAATTTTGTTAATTATTACCATATGTTACTAGAGTACCTAGTTTTTGGCTTCACTCTTTATCCCGCTAATAGCGGGGTAGGCAGAGGAACCGCAAAAATTTCGGTTACAGGCAGACGCTGCATCTCTGCGCTACGATGGTCACGAAGATAATGATGATGATGGTATCATTTTTCATATTATAATATATATAATTAAAATAAAACGTTAATTGCAATAATTCCAATAGAAATCATCTAATCCCTAGGTCGATGGTTCCTCTGTTAAGCCAACAATTCTATATTCTTTATAGGTTAGCTGGTCCCTTATATTCTACATCAATGTGGTCAGCAAAAGCTCATTAGGCAAAATAACTTATGTCAAGGAGTTTTCCATGGAAATTTCTTTACAGGATTTGAATCTACACCATAATATTAGATATTTATGCATAAGCCAGCTGTATAAGCTCGGATAGTGATAAACGTTTGTACATTACAACCGGATGCAGACGCGTGCCCGATGTTCCGGTAGTCTACAAGTATGTAGGGCATCGATTGCCGCTGCACTGCAATCTCTATTCTAATATTGCTATTTGCGACACTATCATAAGATCCATATAAGTTATATATGTATGCATATATATATATATATATATATATATATATATATATATATATATATATATATATATATATATATATATATATATATATATATATATATATATATATATATATATATATATATATATATATATATATATATACATATATATATATATATATATATATATATATATATATATATATATATATATATATATATATATATATATATATATATATATATATATATATATATATATATATATATATATATATATATATATATATATATATATATATATATATATATATATATATATATATATATATATATATATATATATACTACATTTGAAGGATACTTATTGTTTTACTTCTAAGAGAAAATATTTTTACAACTTTCTAAAGGGTCTCGGCCTGCCTGCTGTAACCAGTTCAATTCTAGAATGTACTACACAAGTCGAAAGATTACATCAGATATGTAGATTGTTATTATGTTATAAACCTCATAAATTCTTAAGAATTTTAGTTGGAAAAATTTTCAATACACCATAGATAGGCCTAAACCAAAACATTGCTTGCTTAGTTAAATAAAATAATAACTAAAATAATTCTCTTTTCCATCTTCAATTTTGTAGTTTAAATTGAAAATGTAAGACTTTAAAACACTCGTGTTCGCTCTCAACTAACAGAAAATCTTTGACTCGAAACTGAAAAGCTCTTAAAATACTTACAAATGTGAAGAAAAGCACATTTCCTGTTCCAACTTTCATAAGTACATCATATATATAGAAATAATATTCTTAGTTTGTTTTGACAATCACCAAAATAGAAATATTAGTAAAAATAATATTTATCAAATTCATGCTAGCACATAGAAAATTATGTCGAGGCAAATAAAATATATAATCATATGTTATCCTAATTATTTTGTCTTTAAAACACAAACTAAAAAGATAAAAAGCAAATAATGGAGGACCTGAGCTCTACTACATCTACCCTACCTCTACCCACTAAAATACTAAAGTTTCTATACTCTAAGCACGATAGGCTAAAAATATGACTGACTTTTAAATTTAATTACGATTAATTCAACCTATTTTGTTATTTAAATATTTATATTTTTTATGTAATATTTTTAAAAAAATTACGTTGGCTTGAATTCAACGGAATCCACATTCCGCTTCCTCCACAGAAACAAAAATGCCGACTTATCAGTTACGTATGTACGAGAGTGAAATTCCGCAGCATTCTTTGATGCCGTGAGAGCATTGAGCTCATAGCTTAGGTGCCTAGGTCCAGTGCGCTTTAATATTTCAACTAATAATAATAAAATAAAAAAAATCGCCCTTTTTAAAATCACCCTTTCAAAATCACCTAGTTGTCCACAAGGCAGAATTTTTTATTTCCATCGCGTATATCGCGTACAATATAATATTTAAAACTATTCCTGATGATTTTTATTGTATAATTTCGATTTCTTAAAGAAGATTGTTTACAGTTTCTAGTTACTATATTGCTTTCTGATAATGTTATTGTCAATTCACATTATTTTTTCGTCTGACTGACGGTAATATACACCAGTCAAGAATTGAACCTGAAATATTATTTTTTTTTTTAGTTTCACGCTTTATCCCGCACATGGCAGGGTAGGCAGAGAGAACTGCAGGAAGCATAAGAACCTAGTTTTAAGACACTCCGTCCCTGTTTACTCCGTCCCCACTTTCCGCCGTTTTCGAGGCATTGCGTGTTGAGTGGCGGAACTCAACGCCGCGCTTTGCCTTAGATGCCAGAGCGAAGAAAATGGAAATAGAAAAATCCATCTTCTCCGACTGGGGATCGAACCCAGTAACCGTCGCGTTACAGGCAGACGTTGCGCCTCTGCGCCACGACGGTCAAATTCTATCCAAACAACAGTTTAAGTTGAAGAACTGAAGAAACTCTTAAATACAGGATTTTAACTGAATAGTTTGCTTTTTTTAATAATGTTTTTCGTATTTGTATGCTAAACAAAGTAACTTGTGTAACACTGAATAAGCTACACTAGTAGCCATAATAGTGATATATATATATATATATATATATATATATATATATATATATATATATATATATATATATATATATATATATATATATATATATATATATATATATATTATATATATATATATATATATATATATATATATATATATATATATATATATATATATAATATATATATATATATATATATATATATATATATATATATATATATATATATATATATATATATATATATATATATATATATATATATATATATATATATATATATATATATATATATATATATATATATATATATATATATATATATATATATATATATATATATATATATATATATATATATATATATATATATATATATATATATATATATATATATATATATATATATATATATATATATATATATATATATATATATATATATATATATATATATATATATATATATATATATATATATATATATATATATATATATATATATATATATATATATATATATATATATATATATATATATATATATATATATATATATATATATATATATATATATATATATTATATATATATATATATATATATATATATATATATATATATATATATATATATATATATATATATATATATATATATATATATATATATATATATATATATATATATATATATATATATATATATATATATATATATATATATATATATATATATAAATATATATATATATTCTTTATTGCACATAAAAAAAATACAGATGAAATATGTAAACAAGTAAATTTCGTTGACAACGGTGGGCTTATTTCTAAAAGAAATCTCTTCCAGCCAACCAATGGAAGTGAATACATTTCAATAAGCGGGAATGAGTAGTGCACATAATTAAAATGTTTCAAATAAACAAAAGAAATATAAACATAAAATGAAATAAAATATAAATTAAATATATAATTAAGTATATATTTACAAATACAAACAAATATATACATACATAAACCTACATACACACATACACACAGACATACATACATACATATATACATACATAAATGCATACTGTATATACTCAAACATACATATTATGCAATATATACTTTATTTTAATTCTTATAAAAAACAATAGTGCGAATATCAAACTGTCTATGACTTTAAATTAATTGTTCAGACAAGCAAGTAAATGATTTTTTAATTTGGATTTAAAGGACAAAATTGATGGACTTCTTTGGATAGGATGAGGAAGGTTATTCCAGAGGGAGGCTGCGTACACAGAAAAGGATTTCTGTAGAAATTTGGTATTGCTCATAGGTACGTCAAGCGACGGAACCACGCAAGACCGCCTAGAGCGTGAGGGAGGAGGAAGAACCTTGAAGCGGGAACGTAGATAGGAAGGAAAATTATGAAAGTTAAGGATCTTAAAGAGGAATACAAGGATGTGCATATCACGGCGAAGACGGATTGGGAGCCAATTAAGTTGAGCACGAAATTGAGAAACATGGTCATACTTACGTAAGCCATAAACAAAGCGTATGGCCAAATTTTGAAGTCGCTCTAATTTGTTAAGTAGCTCCTCAGTCACATCCAAATAGCAAATATCGGCGTAATCGAGGATAGGAAGGAGAAGACATTGCGCTAGCATAATTTTGGTTTTGAGAGGAAGAAAATATTGGAGACGTCTAAGGTTATGGAAGGAGAAATACATGCGCTTGCTAATAGCGTTAATGTGAGGTAACCAAGACATGTTGCAGTCGATTATTAGCCCCAAGTTCCTTACTTCGTTACAGTAAGGAACTGTCACACCCGAGTACTGAATTGCAGGCACAGAATCCCAATCGACTTTATGTCTGAGTCTATTGCTACCAATAATAATAGCTTGCGACTTTTTTGGATTAACCAGTAAACCAAAAGATTCAGCCCAGGTTTTGATGGCGTCCAGATCATTGTTTAATGCCTCAATGACTTCAGACAAATCATTCAAGTTACTATGACGATAAAGTTGCAAATCATCCGCATACAGATGGAAAGGAGAAGTAATGACTCTTGAAATGTTATTGATAAAAATAGAAAAAAGACGTGGAGAAAGAACGCCGCCTTGGGGAACTCCAGCAGTGAGATCAAGCCAGGACGAAGTTTCGTCGTTTGCTTTTACACATTGCCGGCGACCGAAGAGATACGAACGAAACCAGCTTAAAGCTTCCGAAGAAATATTAACTGCACGAAGAGTACCAAGAAGTATGTCGAGATCAACAGAGTTGAATGCGCTACTAAAATCTAAGAGTACCATAACGGTGAGCTTGGTGTTATCCATAGCACACCGAATGTCCTCCGTGATATTCAGCAATGCTCCAACTGTGCTGTGGTAAGGACGGAAACCGGATTGAAGAGGACATAGTAGATTGTTTTCAGAGAGAAAGGAGAAGAGTTGGCTATTGACTATGGATTCAAGGATTTTGGATAGAATTGGTAGGATGGATATAGGACGGTAATCAGTGATGTTGGAGGGGTTGGAGGTTTTGGGAAGTGGAATGACATAAGCACTCTTCCATTGTGAAGGAAAGACATTACTTAACAGTGAAAAGTTAATAATGTGGGTGACCACTGGTGCAATGCTCTCCAACACAGGAAGAATCATCTCTAGGCTGAGATTGTCGATTCCAAAGGCTTTTGTGGAAATTGAGTGAACACACTTCTTGACTTCATCCTCTGTTACAGTTTTAAAAGAAAATGGAGTGGAGTCTGATAGGACATTCTGAGATAAGAAAGCAAGTGTATCAGATTTTATTTGGGGATCAATGCTAAATGGAGGAATTGTGAAGAAAGAATTGAGTGAGTGAACATCCACTGAGACTTGAGGAGTAACAGTGGTTTTGCCTATACCAAACGACTCCAAGAATCTCCAGATATGTGACTGACTGAGATTCTTAATGGTATTATGGAAATAGCGACGCTTAGCATCCCTACACAATCTGTTGCAGATGTTACGCAGCCTTTTATATGTCGCAAGATTTTCAGGAGAAGGATTTTTTTTTGTGTTTTACCTTAGCCCTGTCGCGTTTTGCCATGGTATTCTTAATAACTTGTGTTAGCCAGGGTGCAGGCGCATGCTTCATACGAACTGGTCTCTCAGGGGCATGGATATTGTAAATTCGAATCAGTTCAGAAGTTAATGATTCTACCATAGTGTCAATACTAGATGCTGACACTATGGTAGACCAGTCGATGTTCTCCACATCCTCCCTTAAGCGTTCAAGGTCCATATGCTTAAAATTGCGCTGTAAAAGAACTTTGCCCCTAGCTTTAGGAGGGCGTAAATTATAGGAAAGAAAAACAAGACCATGAAAAGAAAATGGAGCGGTTATTTGTCCATGTGAACTTACAAGATTTGGATTAGAGACAAAAATTAGATCTATCATAGAGGGCCTACAGTTAGGGAAGTAATGGGTTGGGGAAGACAAAGGTAAAATATGTAAATCATAAGACTCGTATAGTTCTTTTAACAATCGAGTTCTACGATCATTTTTTAAAAGACATGTGTTTAAATCACCCATGCAAATCACATGTTCATATTGAGGACGCAGATTATCGAGAATACCACCCAGAGCACTAAAATAATTGACATGGTCGTTAGGAGAATTCAAGACTCCGACAAGAACTTTTGTATGACGTAATGTCAGCTCTAAAAAGAGGTATTCAAGAGAACCGTTACATTCAGGAGGAGAGAAAGTAACGACACTGGCCGGAATAGTGTTGCGGAGATAAATACCCACACCCCCACCACCCCGTCCAGTGCGGTCATTGCGAAACAACTTATAGCCTGGTAGAGAGTAACAAATGGATGAAAGCGAGGGTTTCAGCCAGGTCTCTGATACGAATATGCCGTCAACTACACCGGAGCTAAAGGATGCGAGAAGATCATTATAGTGAGCTGGAACACTCTGCGCGTTGATATGCACCAAGGAAATGCTTGTGGAACAATTATTAGGAAAAATATTTGACAGTTTATTAAAAAGTGGTTCTGAGTCAAAATTGTCATCACTATCTGCACTATCATAAATGCTAGATGAACAGGAAAAGTATTCATTCTCTTTCATCATAATATTATATTAGAAGTAAAAAATAATAAATATATAAATAAATAAATAAGAATATATGGTTAGTATAAAAAAATAATTAATTAATTAAAATGTTAATATATATATCTGTATATAATAACTTTAAATATAAAAAAAAAACCTTAATGTAACTTATAAAATTAACAACTACAATTTGCCTGTACCAGTTGATCGACTAATAATTAACACTAAAAATAAAGAAATTAAGATTAAGAATACAAAACAATGGAATAGAAAAATGATAAATGTAAAACGGAACGCGTAAAATGTGACATTTAACATAAATGACACATGTCAAAAAGCTGAACTAAAGTAAACAACATGCTTCAGTAAAAAAACAAATTAACAATAATAATATTAAATCAAATATAAGTTTAACCAAATACATAAAATATAAGTTTAACCAAATACATAATATCAGTTGCTGCCAGTGGAGCCTTGTTGAATTAAACGTTTGAGTTCGACCTGTGTGGAAATCTTCACCTTTGATTTATTATTTTGTAAAATTACAATAATTCCGTCTGCAGACCAACATTTTTTTATGCCAAAGTGCTTACGTGCCGCAATGAAGACTTCCTGGCGGGACTTTGTAAGGAATTCAGTCATAGTAATTTGAGATCCTTTTAAGTTTGTTTTCGCCCTCCACACACTGGAACGGAGCTGCACGTTGGTGAATCTGATAAGTACAGGCCGGGCAGAATTTTTTTTAGTCCCCAGCCTGTGGCAAGACTCAATTGAAGTTGAATTGATCTCAGGCAATTTTAACTGACTGGATAATACATGAAGCATCTTCTGCAGAATATCCTCATTATTGTCTTCTTTCAAACCATGAAACAAGAGAACTTTTCTTCTGGAGTTTGTTTCCAAGCGGTCTAAGCCAGCTGCTACAAGCTCAACCTGGGATTTTAGTAAGCCGAGGGTTTTCCATACAAAGGACTTAAATGAGTTGAACTCAGCTGCTAATGTTTTTATTGTGGGAGTGGAGTTCACAGATCCAGTTTGAGATAAACATTTTTCAAACTCACCCATTCTAGATGAGAATGCAGAGGAGAGCTCTTCCATGCTTTTTAAAAGTTGTTCCACAGGTGTATTCATTGTAAATATAGTGTTGAAAATAAGTGTGTGAGTGTAGTTATAATCAACTTAACCACAGGTATTCAAATATTACCACATAAATATATACTTTCGAGAAATTATAAATATATTATTAAAGAACTTAAAAAAAAACGTCTATCAAGTTTTGTGTCTACCCGCAAAAAAAAAAAAAACAAAATATATATATATATATATATATATATATATATATATATATATATATATATATATATATATATATATATATATATATATATATATATATATATATATATATATATATATATATATATATATATATATATCTATAAAGATATAACAATTTAATTAATTGAATATTGAGTTACAGAGTAGAATATAATATCTAATATTATAATTCTCCAGAGCTCTCGACGCAAACTTAAATATTTGCTCTAATAACGTCTGAATTGTTCCACCCACGACATTATGCTCAATATTTCGAAGTTTCTAAATCCAATGAACTGAAGTAGAACTAAAATCATAGTGGTATAGTGTAAATATCAAGCGGTTGTTTGCCTTATATAAGGACAACCACAGAATGCGATCATGTGTTTATAATAGTAGCTAAATTACCTTCTGCGTCTACAATTTGTTATGTGTCATTGAGCATTAAATTTAGTTTCACGCTTTATCCCGCACAGCAGGGTAAGCACAGGGAACCTCAGGAACCGTGGGAACCTAGTGTTAAGACATTCTGTTCTCCTCTTTCCGCCTTTTTTCCAATTGCGTGTTAAATGGCGGAATTCAACACCGCAATTTGCTTAATTTCCAGAGACTTAACTTCCAAAAACAATGGAAACGAATAAATCCGTCCTTCCCGAGTGGGAATCGAACCCACGAACCGTCTTGTGCACAGGAAGACGCTACGCCTCTGTGCATTAACAATCCTCAAATATTATTTTTTAAGTAAATATTTAATTGAAATTTTAAAAATTCTTACACATGGGTTGCCTCTATGTTATGTGAACCTGTAACTAAATTTTGTTTACGATTTTTTTTTTATTATTTAAAGTATTATTTGACAAATCATAGCCGACAAGAGGACCGTCGTGGCGCAGAGGCGTTACGTCTGCCTGTAACGCGACGGCTTTCTGGGTTCGATTCCCAGTCGGGGAAGATGATTTTTTCTATTTCCATTTTCTTCGCTCTGGCAACTAGGCAAAGCGCGGCGTTGAGTTTCGCCACTCAACACGCAATATCTCGAAAATGGCGGGAAGCGGGGACGGAGAAAGCAGGAACTAAGCAACGAAGTGTCTTAACACTCGGTTCCTGCAGTTCCCTCTGCCTACCCTGGCATATGCGGGATAAACCGTGAAGCTGAAAAAAAGGCATGCATTTATAGTAGTTTCTCACGATTCACCTTTTGAGGCATTGCTTTGCATGTTGTAGTGGCGAAACTCAATGCCGCACTTTTCCTTCTTACCAGAGCGAAGAAAATTAAAATAATTCGTCCTTAAAATAAATCCCTGAGTTGGATTCGAACCTAAAATTGTTCACGAATATAATCAATTGCTTAAACGAAGTTACTTCACCTACATTATACTAAAATTAAATGCTTTCAGACTTACTTATTCCAAACGCGTCACCCAATTTTACTTAAAGCTAATTTTAGTAACATTATTTTCAATAATAAACTAAAAATATATAAATTCAGCAAGACCGAAATAAACACGCTCAGCCTATTAAAATATCGGCTTTCATGTAATTAATGCTCCATTAGTCGCTGAAACCTTTGTTATGTTGTACATTTTTTGTTCGCAGTACACTTTTTGTTCCATCACAAAATATAGATATAGAAAAAATAATTTTGTTCTGTTGGAATAGTTAATACTCAACGTTCCATTTGTATGTACGTATATACAATCCTCTGGGATTGACGTCATTGTGATTTAAGCAAAATGGGTGGTTACATTTATTGTAAGTGTGAGTTCCAGTTCAAAAAATAATAATATTTTCACGCTTGATCTCGTACGTAGCAGGGTGGGCAGGTTAATCTAGTCTAAAGTGTGGTCCATTCTTAGTGTTCCACCTTAATTCGAGACATTGCTTATTGAGTGGCAGAACTGAAAAGATGAAAAGTAAAAAGTGCACTAGCTTGAGTCGCTATCGAAACGCCAAACGTAACTGTAAAAACGTAAAGTGTACACGTTACAGTCATTCGTAGACCTGAGCCTCGACGGCTTATTGTATTTATACCATGAATATTTCTTAAATATGTCTCAAAATGCCTCGAAAATCGCGGAAAGTAGAGAACAGAGTATCGTAACAGGTTCCCAAGATTCCCTCTGCCTACCCTGCTATAAGCAGAGTAAAACGTGAAACAAAAAATAAGAAATAGAGATTTCGGATTGATTAAGCACTAGGTTCACTTAACATGTCCTAATTACATTCGACAAATGTTTATGAAAAATGAGTATTACATAGGATTGTAGGATTGTAATTTAGTTTTATTTTTAACGCCGTTGCGGAGAAAAAAGTGCTGTAGCGCTAAAATCTCTCCGCTTTCAATACTATAAGAGATAAAGTGTAGAACTCAAGTGAGAAACGTTTGCCTGTTCTAGAATATTATAACATCTTAAACAAAACAAATGACAATTGTATAATTAAATAATAACACAATCAAATAAGCTTTGACTATCGCGAATAGTATTAATAACTAACTAATTGAAATTGCCTTACTAAATGTACGTATTGGAATTGGAAGGTTTTATGAAGCTATAAATATAGAGTAAATGTATTATACGATGAACGTGAAACGTGAGGGGTATTTTCGTAGAAAATCAATAAGCAATAAATAGAACGAAATTAACTAAATTCTTTATTAAGCTCTCTATGCCTCGTCTGGCGAGTTTGTTGAAGCCCTCGTCGTAAGTAAAGTTTGTAAAGGGTTTTTTTTCGTTTATAGATATATATGAATTTCATTGAAATATAATGATAAAAATTCTATAAACCAAAGATTATAATTTTAGAATAAATAAGTATTTAGATACTAATTGTCAATTTGAAAATATAATAATTTTTTTTTAATGTATTACCTTCAGGGTTACCAGCATCACTGTTACGTTATAGTGGATATCGGTATCGATATCCTTACTATAGCAATACACTAGTAAATTGTTTTCTCACGAAATAAAGTTGTTGAAAATATATTATATATAAATAGGTAAATGTTCCTCACAATTTTGAAATAAAAAATTTATCTTTTATGAAAAAAAAAAATAGTTTCTTTGCATACATTTAATTTAGCTCCCAAAAACGGATAGTTTTACGGTACATCCTTAAAAACTACGATAACTTAATTTAAATAATTGTTATTAAAATCATTTAATGAAAAAGAAATATGAAAATATTATTAATATAAAACCATAGCCAACCAAGCCCATCAGCCCAACATCCGATTCTGTTTGAAGTCATACTAGCATTCCCACGTCGTATCTCTAACAAGATCAGTAATTAATCAGTGAGTCGAGCAAACAAAAGTCAACAGCCATCGACTCTATAATACGTTATGTAAATAACGAACTTCATTGTATTTATCATTTGTTTCAAAAATAAATAATGAAATACATGAGTATCTTTTATTTTACATGATAATATAAATGGTTTTTTAATATTGAAATTGAATTATTACGTGTAAATATTTATATTTTTTTATTCTTTCGTCAAATACTATAAGTTTCTAATTTTCAAAGGAAAGGGGATACCTAAGTTGACTTTCGAAAATATAGTGTCAAAAATACCAAAACAATGTCACGTAAAAAGCTTAAGGACCCCCGGAGAACAGGTATGGAAAGGTTAATGGCGAAAGTGATCGCAGCATTTGGCGCTCCGTTCTCTCATTTCCTGTGTATGCTTTATAGGTAAATTTCAGATCTAAACCATGCTTATTTCTAATAACAGTAGTGCAACGTTTAAAAGTAGACACGATGGTTGTTGGTTCAATTCCGATTGGGAAAAATAAATAACTTTCATTTCTCCGCCGCGCTGGTAGGACAAACCGTGTCGTTGAGTTATGTCACTCAAAATTTAATGCCTTTAGAGCTGAGCGAATAGTGTTGTGACAGACTGTCTTAACCTTTACATTCCTTCTACCTACTTTGATATATGATATACTACAAGTAAATTTAAAACACGATCAAACACACTTTGCCATATTTTTAGAACAATCAGTTAAAATATTTCGTTTAGTCAACTTTAATAAAATAAAACATTTTTGACAGCAAGAAAAACAGTTCTACGAAGTGTTCCTATAAGAACTTTGTTTTTTCATTAGGATTTCGTGAACCTAAAAATAGAAATACTAATAACATTAGAAATAACTTCAATTGCTTGTTGCTCTTGTCAAACAAGACTATATAATTGTTTGTACTTACTACAATGGTACCCAGCCGGCGTGTGTGTGACGTGTTCAAAGTAATCGCAGTATACGTCGAACACATACCTAGTACGTATGTATCTCTAAAGGAATTCTTGTTTGACAAGCAGAAAAGCTTTGTAGTATTGTTATATTATATTACGCTTTCAAAATTATAGTTTGAAAGATGAATTTAGGACTTCTTCAAAGAATTGAATTTTGCCTATGTCGATATTTTTTTCTATATTATAAGCAAATAAATCTACATTAATTGGTAAATTCAGTACTAAACATGACGTTTCGTACTCTTGGAATAGTTAAAGATAAAGATATTGGTGATGATGATAAAGATGGTTAAATCAACTATCCTCAATAAAGACAGAATTCAAGTTCCGCTGCGTTCAAATTTTATATCCTTTAATGCGTTCATTGTCAGACTTTGTTTCACCTCGTCTGTGAGTATTAAAACTGTTTATTTTAAAAAATTTTCAGTTTTATAACCTTTTAGTTAATAGAATGAAAGCTTTAATTTTAATGGAAACAATGCCAGTTACGTGTAGCGTAGGTATAAAGTGGGTTGCCGGATACCCAAATCAAATGAAATATCTAAAAGGTGGTTATTTTTGAGGCGTACTTACTAGATGTACCATGAAAGCGTCACGTAAAAAATACATTCTTTCGTACTTTATAATATATGGTTATTTTGATATGAATCTTAATAGTCCGTAACCGTCGTGGCGCAGAGGCGCAACGTATGCCTGTAACGCGACGGTTACTGGGTTCGATCCCCAGTCGGAGAAGATGGATTTTTCTATTTCCATTTTTCTTCGCTCTGGTAAACTAGGCAAAGCGCGGCGTTGAGTTCCGCCACTCAACACGCAATGCCTCGAAAACGGCGGAAAGCGGGGACGGAGAAAGCAGGGACTGAACAACGGAGTGTCTTAACACTAGGTTCAAACGGTCCCTGCAGTTCCCTCTGCCTACCCTGCCTTGTGCGGGATAAAGCGTGAAGCTAAAAAAATCTTAATAGTCTCGTTTTGCACAGCTTTTTATTTTTGTTTGTAATTTGCTTGCCAGAAAAATTAAATTAATTTACGATTATTACTTACCTAATTTAAAAAAGTTTATGAAGGCGTAGTAACTTACAACATCAATTAAAAAAAGAAAAAAAAAACAAAAATTAGTGACTTATAGATAAAATACCAATACAAAATGTATTGGTATTCAGGTATAGGAAGTCAATAAGTAAATGCATACTCATACGCAGCGAGATTTGTACCTGCGTCTTTTGCAAGCCCTCTCACCACTAAACCATGCGTTCTTACTTCTTCATCACGGCCGGTCGAAATTCTTATATGCTTTGTATAACTTATTTCGTTGTTGGCATTTCTGTAGGGAGATTGCAAACCGCCACCTAATGATTATTACAAAGAGCAGTCGTTTGGCAAGCGAAAATGTTATTTTTATTAAATATTTTAGTTTTTTCAAAGTATTAAAAAATAAAGTCTTTAGTAAAAATATATTTTATCTATCATCAGTGTGGACTAGCTTTAAAAAAATCAAAAATATTCATAATATTTTGTATATTGCACTTCACATTTGCCTACAATCGACAAATTGGAGTAGAATAAATCGACCAGAAGTTATAGTAGTTTAGACATATGTAGAAGACATAGAAATATGGGATATTCCCATATCCATAGACACTAGAGTCGTTATTCTACTATTACTAGGCTGTTGTCAATAATTTTGATAATAAATATTTATACATACTAATTATATTTAACACATTCAGTGCTCGATAAAAAAGTACATGGTCTCTGTAATCGAAATACTGATAAAGAATCCGTTGTATAATTCAATATCGATCGAAAGCGAGGTCACGGTCGGCAAGTCGTCCTATCGCACGATCATATCTTATGATATTAAGGATTTACACGAGTACTTTGGAAAAATGATATTTTTGATATGCTACGATAGCTTCAGGCAGCTTTGGGGAGTTTAATAATTTTTTATATATCAAGCTATGTTTTAAAATAGGAGGACCATCGTGGCGCAGAGGCGTAGCGTCTGTGTGAAAATGTGATGGTTTGTGGGTTCGATTCCCACTCGAGGAAGATATATTTTTCTATTTTAATTTTCTTCGCTCTGGAAATTAGGCAAAGTGCGGCGGTGAGTTCCGCCACTCAACACGCAATGCCTTGAAAAAAGACGGAAAGCGGGGATGGAGAAAGCAGGGACTAAGCAACGGAGTGTCTTAACACTAAGTTGACATGGATCCTGCAGCAATATGTTGGATAAAGCGTGAAGCTAAAAAAACGAAAGTACATAGTATATCTTAATTCAAGTCGCTTTATTTTGGAATTATTGGGATAGGCAGAGAGATTTTCAGACATCATGTCATACGTTGTGTGCCTTGTTTTTTCTCAACAAAGCGGAATAATAAAACATTTTTGTAATTTTTGGACGCTCTACAGATTTTTGTGGTTTTAATATTTTCTAAAATGTTACAACATTTTATTGACGGTCAGTTATGGATGAATCATTCTTTAAAATATGACTCATATTCTATTTGGAGTCTACTAAAAGTCCAGGTAAAGTCGGTTAAATGATAATATTTCATATTCAATACAGTAAGTTATTGATTCCCTGTACCCCATGTTTCTAAATGATTTACGGAAGGTAGAATAAACTGTAGTTCTCGTAGGGAACGAAGTGTCTTATCACTGCCTACGCTGCTATATTCGAAATAAAACGTGAAACTAAGAAGAAATAAAAAAATCAGGGAACAGAGTGTATTACCACTTAGCTCCCTGCGTTTTTTTCTCTGCAATGCGTGGGATAATGCGTGAAGCTAAAAAAAGTAATTTTTTTTAAAGAAAACAAAATGATCACTTCTTTTTACTCTTCGAAATGTGGAATATAAATCTATACGATATATATATATATATATATATATATATATATATATATATATATATATATATATATATATATATATATATATATATATATATATATATATATATATATATATATATATATATATATATATATATATATATATATATATATATATATATATATATATATATATATATATATATATATATATATATATATATATATATATATATATATATATATATATATCAGTTTCAATCCTTTTAAAAACATTATTGCATCATGGCTTACATATTCAATAAAAAAAGAACAATAAGCACTGAAAATTTAATGAGACAAATAGAACTTACAAAGGAGTTGAGTTGTTATAGTATAAACCTATTATTTTAATATTAATTGCGTTATTAAAAAGTCATATAACACAGTTACTATAATAATAATATAAATGTGTCTAGTAAAAGTATTAAAAAAAATAAACAGGTTCACATTTATCCTGCAAATTGCGAGGAACCTAATGTAATAAACGGAGAATAGGGAACCAAATTTGTTCTCCACTTTTTCACCCAATTTTATGAAATATGAAAATTATCATTATATATTACTTGTGGAAGCGTTTTAATTGCACTAACTTAGAAAAGCGAGTATTTGACCTAGAATTTTACTTTTGGGACTATTGTAAAGGTCTCGAAAAGGCGGATAGGTGAAAAATATAACCGATGTTCGGACTTAAATAGTTCAATTGATAACTAGTTAAATAATGTCTACACGTTAGACAATTGGATTTGCTTGAAAACGTTTGTGCGGGCTTTTTCTCAGTCTCATAAAATTATATTAATATTGTCTTTTAAATAAAAAAAAAAAAGCAGTAAAAGATTTCTAACTTTACCATCCCGAAAAAGTAATAAGTTAATAAAACGAAGCGCATGTGCTTGGTCGGTAATCGAATTCACATACACTGACATATCAGTCTGCGTCATGTACCATACCACAAGACTTCACGACAACGGAGTTAATATTCGTAGTTTCTATAGTACTAGAGTGATTTGTATTCCATTTTCCCTCTTACATTGTATCTTCTACGTTATCGGATTTAAGATACTTAGATGTGTACTTTTCTTAAGTTTAGCAATTTTAAAACCACTTTGTAGAGATCCATTATATAAAGAGGGCGTTATACCCAAAGGAGATTATATTATACTAGCGGTACCCGCAACTTCGTTCACGTTGGCTATATGAATTTTACATTTAGCATCTATTCTGAGGAACACCGTTTGAAAATTGATATATATTAAGTAAATGTTAATCAATTACATTAACCAATTTATGTTAAAAAGCCATTCTTTTTTATCGGTTAGCTGGGCCATTATGGATGTACATTTTTTAACTTTACACTTTGTCCCGCTGGTAGGAGTGTAGCATTGCTTTCCGCCTTTCGAGGCATTGTGTGTTCAGTAGCAAAACTCAACGCCGTGCTTGCTTACTTGCCAGAGCGAAGAAAATGGAAATGGAAACACCCATATTCCCCTAGTGAAAATCGAACCCACAAATCGTCGCGTTTATTTCATTTATTAGTTTATTTAATTTATTAGTTTAGTAGTAGTGTAGTTTTATTTAATTATTTATAGTATTAGTGAAACGTGCTAAGAATAGTTGTTGAGCTAACAGTCGACTATTTTATTGTTTAGTTCATTTTTCACTACGGTAGAACGATTTTTTTTCTTATTTTCTTCGCTCTGAGAACAAGATAAAGTATCACAATAACGGAGAGTCTTAACACTGTCATTTAACCTATCTTAAAAAGATACCTTTCAACATAGTAAGCAAATACCAATATTGAACTTTACTTACACGTAATTCTATTGTAAACTTTTAGAAAACGGATAGTCTGACGATATCCCAATTAAAAGTTTCCTAATATTTTAAGCTCAATTTTGTCGGTGCTTAAAATTGCTCACTAACGGATTTCAATCAAACTTTCCCGATTATTAACACAAAATAGGCATTCAGATATCGGTGTGAGCTTTTTGAGCTTTCAAATTCGTTTTAAGACATATATGGTTATGTTAAGTTTCTCCTTTTTCTTCCATGCCTGAACCCGTTCACTTGATCTTGGGCCGTCGCATCAGGCAGTTGTTTTTTTGTAGGTTTTTTGCAGTATATTTTATAGCAAGTGACGCAACTTAACTTCGCAATTTGTCAAAATGGCGAATTAAATTTCTAAATGAGAGCCGAATTGACATTTTTAAGATCAGACGTCTCTCTCCCTTATCTTTCTAACATTTATATTTTACATTTTTCTTTGAACTTTCCACAGACGAAATCAACGGTAAAAGTTTGGGTAAAACCTTTTAACAATTTAATACTTAGATACATACTTAAAAAGAACGTCTGAACTTTTAAGAAACTCGTTTTGTTCTTCACCAGTTATTTTCACTGATTTATAACGAACGCCCATATACTATGTATTTTTGTATGTGTATTAAGTGGATGTATCGTTTTATATTCCCTGAGATAAAAGTACAGTATTTAATTAAATTAAATAAATAAAGACCGCCGTGGCGCAGAGGCGCAACGTCTGCCTGTAACGCGACGGTTTCTGGGTTTGATCCCCAGTCGGAGAGGATTTTTCTACTTCCATTTTCTTCGCTCTGGTAAACTAGGCAAAGCGCGGCGTTGAGTTCCGACACTCAACACGCAATGCCTCGAAAAAGGTGGATAACGGGGACGGAGAAAGCAGGGATTAAGCAACGGAGTGTCTTAACACTAGATTCCTATAGTTCCTGCCTCTCCATCTGCCGACCCTACCATGAGCGGGATAAAGTGTAAAGCTAAAAAAAAATAAAAATTAATAACCGTGAAGACTTTGGGAACCTAATGATAAATACTTCGTTACCCACTCACCTCACAATTTTGAGACATTGCGTTGAGAGAAGGAACTCAACGCCGCGCTTTATCCACCAACGTGAGGAAATGAAATTAATCAAATGTCTGAAGTTGCAGCTCGAAGAAAGAAAAAAAAAATATATTATTTTCGGAGCTTTCTGTAGCATTCAATTTTTGTCGGAGGAAATTAAGCACCTAAAGATAAGTAACTAAACCTTTTTACCGCTAATTCAAAGATATTGAAAGTAACATTTTTTCAATAATTTAATGCTTACATATTTCCCGTGCTCACACCACATTATCTAGAATGGCCTGTAGGCATCTAAAACATTAAAAAAATTATTACGTACAAAGCTCGTGCACGCGCAACCAGTCTAAATATTATTTCGAACATATATATGTATATATATATATATATATATATATATGTATATATATATATATATATATATATATATATATATATATATATATATATATATATATATATATATATATATATATATATATATATATATATATATATATATATATATATATATATATATATATATATATATATATATATATATATATATATATATATATATATATATATACATTTATATATATATATATATATATATATATATATATATATATATATATATATATATATATATATATATATATATATATATATATATATATATATATATATATATATATATATATATATATTTTAAAAATTACTATGTGTGTATGGTTAGGAATACTTGAAATATACATTACATTTAAAGTTACATTTTTGATGTATGAAAACCAGAACAATGTTCGACAAACCACGATATGCTATAAGCTTTAAATATTTATATAAACCTAAATTACTCTCAGTAAATATTTATCTTAGAGTAAGCGGGGACGGAAAAAGCAGAGACTAAGCAAAGGAGTGTCTTAACACTAGGTTCCCACGATCCCTGCAGTTCCCTCTGCCTATCCTGTCATGTGCGGGATAAAGAGTAAAGTAAAGTAATAATTAGATAAAATTCCGAGGTAAAGCATTTTAACGATATTCAAATGTATGTAAAGTGTAATAGAATATCGAGACCGCCTCGCATATCGATTAGTTTATGAATTTTCATGAAAATGCAGCTGCAGGCTCCTGCTTAGCTGAGTCCAGAATAAATTACCGTCATAATAGTGTCACTTAAAATTATCATCTTGACCTAAAAAGTCACTTCCAAGGAGTAAACAAAATTAAACTATTATACTATGGAAGGAGTAAGTACCTTTACAATACTATTTTTGTAAAGGTACTTACTCCTAATTTTTATTTTTAAAATAATTTTAGAATCATTTTATTTCTTAGCAGGGGATATCGATAGACACTAATGCCAAAACACTTCGTTCTCCGTTTCCTTAACAATTTCAAGAGAGATATGAAACATCCTCGTCGCCTTTAGAATTGTATACCACTGCGCTATGACTGACTGTGATCAACTTATCCTATAAAAATACCTGTATCTCACATATATTAGGGTAAATAGAGAAAACCTAGTGTACCCTCAGCTTTCCGCTTTTCTCCTTTTGAGGTTGGGTGTGTAGCGTAATTCAATGTCGAGTTATGTCGTTTTACCAGAGAAAAAAGAGAATGTAAATCTTTCCCGAGTGGAAATTGAACCCACAACTGTTACGTTTACAATCATACGCTCAACCGCTGCTCTAAGTAGTCCTTAAATAATATATTTTTTATATATTATGAAATTTTTTTTCAAACTACACAACATATGTTTTATGCACACAATTTATTTATGCCATTTACAATTCACGAGTAAAAGGTACACTTTATTCATAATATTACGGACTAACGTCAGTATCTGAGCTGGATGATTGATGAAATTGAAAGCAATGAGATGATATTGCTATAGAAATCAGACCAATTTATAACATAACAGATATTATGATAAACGATCGTTTATCCATTTTACATATTTTTTATTTGAATAATATATGATACTAAATACACATTTACAATAATGAGATTCGTCTTGGCTCTGAGCCGTAGCGTCTGCCTGTAAACGCAACTCGTTGTGGGTTCGATTCCTATTCGAGGGAAATGGATTTTTTCTTATCCATTTTGTTCACTCTGGAAACCAGGTAAAGCGTGGCGTTGAGTTCCGCCACTCAAGACACAATGCTTTGAAAAAAGCGGAAAGCGGGGACGGAGAAAGCAGAGACTAAGCAAGGGAAGGTCTTAACACTGGGTTCCTATAGTTTCTACGGTTCCCTCTGCCTAGGGTAGCCATGTGCGAGATAGATGCATACAACGGTGTGCCTTAATATTAGGTTCCTATGGTTTCTGCAGTTCTCTCTGCCTAACCTGCCATGTGTAGGATAAAGCGTGAAGACAAAAAAAATATTCCAAATTTATATTTAATGATATATAACTTTATATGTTGTCACATAATAAATTTGTTACTATTGTTAAATACTTTTGTACTTTTGTAATATTCTCTATAATACTTAGCCTAGAATAATATATTAATTCTCATGGCGCCTAATTTGTACCGTTAATGTCAAAATATACGTCTCTTGGGTAATGCGTATCTCTACATTCATAGGTACGTATGTATGTAATAATATCGATAATGAAAATATATTTGAAGAAAGCTACAAATCGACAGTTTTCCTTTACATTTTTGTTAATTAATTATGACTTTATTGTTAATTAATTAGATTCTTCCTATGTCTGGCATTTAGTAAATAAAGCAAGCATAAAGATTGTAATTTTAAAACATTTCTTTTCCAATTTCAAGCAAATTCAAAATTTGTTAAACTTTTTTAATTTGTTTTTTTAATTTGTTGTCCTTGGTATTATAGTAAGAGGAAAAAATATCTCTATGTTCTTTTTCTTTTAATTATGCATTTCAAACGTACCAGTTGAGCACAATTAGTCGATTAAGAATCGAATCTATGAAGTTTACAGTCAAATGCTGTCGAATTACGCTACAAGGTGTCTGGCGATGACAATATTATTTCAGTACTAATTAATCAAATATTAATAACATAAGTAATATTATAGTGTATTTAGAAAATGGATATAGTCAAAGTAGGTTTATTTATAGTTAAAGTGGGTAGGTAGAAATTAATTAGGTATTTTTAAAAGAAATTTCTAACATAAAAAACGCCGTTTTGACGCAGTTCGAAAAAATCAGATAAGAGTAAACGTTAATTATACATTTGACTAGTTTAATCTCATTCATGTGTATTTACGATACAGTTATAAAGTAATTTGAAAAATATCATTTATGAAGCAATTTAAAAAACTAAAGTAGAGGATGGAGTTGATATAACGTTCTCACTGAGTAATTTAATTTAAAATAATCAAAATACCTAAAAAAAATCATACTATAAAAAGTTTAACTTTAAGCAGTGAGAATCGATCGAACAAACTTACCTATTTAGCAACCCTCTTGAAATATTAGTTTTCTGTCAAACTTTTTCCACAGACAATAAAGAAAACTTTTTTATTTTTTTACATTCAATTCGTAGCCGGCGTTTATTCAGCCGGAGCGTGTGGTCGGTATAACGCTGAAACTCCGTCTGAAAGCTGTCCTGGAGGCTATATATTATTGTGGCGTCAGAGTCTGCTCTCATGAAAATAATTTTAGTCTTTACGACCGCTACTTTTGTACTATATTTTGATATGAAAAATTACTTCTAAGTTCTAGCTATTTAAATATTTTAAAATTAAGTTTATAAATTTCAATTTAACTTATTTTTATATATTTTCTATTCTAATTTAATATAACAACGTGACGTAAAAATAGTTGTCTTACACTTATGCTGTGATTTCTTTGAAAATTGCGTATTATTTTTATTTTTTGCTTTATTTTCTTTGTTCTATTTTAATTTACTGTATTTCCGATTGTTATACAAGTACAAATATCGAAAAAATTACAATAGTAACTAGAAATAATGCAATCCTTTTACATATATGTATGTATTTTTTAGCGTATATAAATATAATAAAAAACGTTGAAAGTCGTATCTAAGTCTGATTCTGTAAGTAGCACAACACGCTCTATCAATGGTTGTATAGGATGCGCGCGCATGACGTTTTATCAATGGGGTGGCCATCTTGTTGACGTCAGAGACATGGCCGTCATTATGTTTGTTTTCCTTCCCCAAATTGGGGTGGCTGCCGCTATTTTCAGGGGCTGGCTCCATTTTTTTTACAATAATCAACTTGTTATTTAAATTTCCAAATCAATTTCATAAAATATTCGCCATATCAAAGACTTTGCACAACTCTATGGGTAAATAAACAATGATTTAAATAGCAATTGTGTCAGTTTAGTTTAAGCGTTAATTTATGTCTTCAGGCTGTAAGTTCATGTGTCACATGAGAAATGTATACCTCTTTGTGATATTAAAATTAGAACCTGTCACTCAAATAGTTATTTATGATTATTAATATTAATATTTTTTATGTATTTGTTTGAATGTTATGAACTTTTCAGAAGGAGAATTTTTAAAACAATTCGCCTGAGATCTATCAAGAGGTTCAAATCTTGCTATGTTCAAATTATTATGTGTATTTTACAAATGATATATTTAGTTTATCCCAATTTTTATCTATGTAACTTGGAAACAATCGAGTAAAAGGCACGACTTCCTTCAGGGCCTAATAATAACACGGCTTCTATAAAATAATGCTATGAAAGGAGACTATAAAATAGCGGAATTGGAATAACTTTTTTAGCAGAGAAGTCCATAAAGTTAATAGCTTTGAAGTTTTATTAATGTTTTGATTGAATACCTTTGCTTTTATATTAGCTCACCTGTTAGCTTAGTGATAAGCGACTGTATATAACTGGTTAGAGATTGTGGGTTCAATTCAGAATGGAGAGTTTTCTTTTTTTTTTAATTTGTGTATGTATTTATTAACTTTTTTATAAACTTTTTAAGATGTTTTATTTTTTTATTTCTATCTTTTTGTTTATTTTTTATATGAGCTTAAAATATGTCAACGTATACATATTAACGCTATGAAGACATAAAACTTTTTTCTTCATATATATTTTATAATAAATAATTATTATGTTTTATGTCTAGATAAACAAAAAATAGACCAGTTTGTAAATATACGTATATTTTTTTTATAAAACTCAAACATGTAAAGATGCTAAAATATAAAGTTATATTTTAGATGGCACTAGAGAGTCGTTAATAAGTCAATTTATAGTCACATTACTATGCATATGATACCGAAAAGGTTCAGCTCGGACTCATCCTTCAAACTGTTTGACATCAACAATAACTGATCATGAATATATTATGTAATGTAAAACAGATCCTTTTCTTCAGTAATCATAAATCTTGGTTTAGTTAAAGGCCTTCAATAACAATAGAGAGTGCCAATCTCACCTCCATGAACAGTAGTGTTGGTGCACCGTGTTAGAATACAAATACTTTTTATCGTAGCAATTTACTTTTTGAATGGTTAACCCTCATTTATGATGTAAAATATTTTTGATGTAAAAAATATCTTAAAGTCACTCGTACTTCCATTTTACGTTAATGGTTTTGATAACCGTCGTAGCGTAAAGGTGTAGCGTCTAGCTGTAAACGCGACTGTTTGTGGGTTCGATTCCCACTCGGGAGGATGGATTTGTCTATTTCCATTTTCTTCGCTCTGGCAACTAGGCAGAGCGCGGCGTTGAGTTCCGCCACTAAACACGCAACGCCTCGAAAAAGGCGGAAAGCAGGGACGGAGAAAGCAGGCACTAAGTAACGGAGTATCTTAACACTAGGTTTCTTTGTTCCCTGCAGTACTCTCTGCCTACCCTGCCACATACTAGATAAAGCGTGAAACACAACACAAAAAAATTATAATATGTTTTGCAATTTCAACACCTAATGTTTTAACATTTACTAGTGTGACTCTTTACGTGTCGGTCTTAAGAGTGCTTTTGGAAATAGTACTTTCCAATATCCATCGTGTTCTCTGAATCGTACGTTACGTACAAAATTGTTGCAGTAAATTGTGCTTTACTGACATGCCTATAAGCCATTAATTAAAGTAAACATACATACAAATTAGACAAAAATCTAGTATGTATATAAAGAAACCTCATCAAAAATCAAGATGTTGTGACATTTTTTGTTTGGTTTATCTAAATAGAATTTTTTTTTTGTTTTATAATTAAAGTCCCATCCATCGCATTTCAGTGGGACAGTATCCCAACGCGCCACAATAGCCTCTTTCTTTATACTTAATTAATCGAATAAAATAAAACACATTTACAGAAAACTTTTCTTAATATCGTGCTGTATAGTTGCCACTAGAGAATAAACTTTCGTGTCGTGTTAAAGCTGAAGTTGGATTTACTAGGAAATTAGGTCGTAACACAAACTACCAAGTTGCAACTAAAGTATAGTGTACACACTACACACTACACAGTATCAAACTCGCGTCAATGCAAGTTTTAGTACAAACTTTATTTATTTGGTACCTACTCGTGACTAAATCTTATAAGAAACTTAAAATTTAAATTTAAAATTATATCTACCATATAAAATTTTTGTAATATTAAGAATGATCTCTTTTATAATTATTAATCGTTTCCCCAAATTTCTTTATCATACGAACATTTGAAGTCAACGTAACGACCAACAAAAACTACAGCGCCACCTAGTTTTTAATTTTAAAATTTGAAATAACAAGCATTATTATATATAAAGTCTAGTAAAAATAACATAATAATGTACATTATTGCAAAATAAAAGAGTTTTTAAATTTTTAAAAGCAGACTTTTAATACCAAAAAAACGTTTCATATTTACTATTTAATGTGTTTTTAGGTAAAACTTATGAACAGCTGATCTCTTTAAAAATTCATTTAAGAATTAATATTCATTTTTACGAGCAATTGTGTGATCGTTTTTATCCAGCTTTCCATCTATGTCCCGCCAATGCAATTAGATTCGACGTAGTAGTGCCTAAATGACATCTTTTTTAAGGATGCAAAATTATTCAGTTTCGTTTGACTTGTGACTTTCAGGTACACTTACCTACCATACCTATAGATTTTGAACGTTGAATTCAATTGTAGACTATTTGCCGTAGTATTGTCAATTTTTGTTTCCACTAACGAAGTCCTTTGAAAGCAATTAAATGTGCAAATGGTTCCAACGAACAGCTTTTAATCGAAATCTGTGATGAAGAGCCAGTCATCAAATGGTGTCTTCTGTTAGATGACTTTTCGCTGATCACCTGATGGTTATATACTCGTATAGTTCAGCTCGATCGATCTTAATCTTTCTTTTCTTGGCTCAATATCGATATTGTTGGATTTCTTCATATTTTTATACGCGTTTATCTGTTACTGTATTCATTTGATATCTTACTAGCATGACTACTAGTGTGGCGTATTCAGTGTTACGGAACACACGCTAAATGACTTTATTTAGCGTATTAATACAAAAATCATTATGAAAAAATATATGATGGAAGTATAAAGTAAAAATTTTAAAGTTAACGATATTTTTAATAGCGTTTTAAACAACAGAAAAGCACAATCTATACGCTTATAATCCTATATTTAATGATTGTTAAAGTTCTTCAACTTAAAATTATTATTATAAATATATTGCTAAGACCAATCTGTATAAATAGTACTAAACTACGTGTAAAAACTTTAGGTTCAATCCCTTAATGGTGCATTTTACGTGAGTCGAACAAAAAAAATGTGAAATAAAAATAAAGTTATCAAAAAGCAAAGTAGTGACTAGAAACTATATCTTGCTACATATGTAAAAGTTTGAAAAAATGCCCCGGGTGAGGATCGAACTCACGACCTTAAGATTATGAGACTTACGCGCTGCCTACTGCGCTACCGAGGCGCTGGATGCAATGATAAATAAAGCAAATAATATGAGTAAAAAACATATTTTTACTATTTTTACTAATATATATATATATATATATATATATATATATATATATATATATATATATATATATATATATATATATATATATATATATATATATATATATATATATATATATATATATATATATATGTATATATAAATATATATAATATTGTTATATAATCTGCGGGCTGTAACTCGCAGTTTTATTTTGCGTTGATTATAGACCGCGCAAAATAAAGCTTTATAAAGCGTAAAATCCAATTCAAATTCCTATGAAATTTCGAAATTAGAATCGAGGCCACATGCCAAATGTCAATTTTCAAGATTCTGTGCTGCGTATTTTTTTACTTTTTCTGGCGGACGCAGCAACGGAAGAGATTTTAACGAAAGAGACATATACATATATATATATATATATATATATATATATATATATATATATATATATATATATATATATATATATATATATATATATATATATATATATATATATATATATATATATATATATATATATATATATATATATATATATATATATATATATATATATATATATATATATATATATATATATATATATATATATATATACACATACATATATTTAAGTATTAAGCCATATACACTCGACATTCAAGTGTATCTGGATTCTGGAAGTTAATATGGATTGATGGATTCCTGCAAAAAATTCATATTTTTTTATATATATATAAGCAGTCCCTAATATATTTACTCTATGGTCAGGTTGCACAATACTTATTAGTTTAAAGGAATAAATTTAGCATTTAATTTAAGCTTTTAATGCCGCGGCGAATTTCATATAATTATTTGTGGCAAACATTAAATAATATCTACTTTCTTATGTTCAATGGAACAGTAAATCTGGATACTCAATGTTAATTCCAATTGCACGAGAGCTTGATGATCCCAAAAAAGGTTTCATTTTGAAATGCAAAACTTATAAAAGGAGTGACTCAAAGTAATAGTTAATATCTTGCTCATATTCAATTTAATAATATCTAAAAATATGTTTAAAACGTCAGAACCAATATTTAATTAAAATCTGACTGTTAAAGCCTGCCTTTGGCTTTGTATAATATTCATGATGCATTTTCCGGTACACCTAAAGAATTTAATTAAGACCACTTCTTTATACCAAAGAAGTTATGCTCTTTGAATACTTTTTCACAAAGTGCATATCCCTTTTTACGCCTCACCTTAGATCTTTTATGTACTATAAGATTTTACTTTTTTTAATGTGATATAGATTTTGTTTTAATTTTTAAAGAAAAAATATGGTTTTTGGTGAAAGTGCTAATCGCAAAAAGTAAAGTATGGACTATTTGATTAAAAAAGGAGGCTTAAAATAAAGCTTTTGATAAATATAAAGGTGTTGAGCTTTTAAAAAAGAAGAAAGGAAAGATAATCGACTAAAATAATTTTTTTTTTGTAAAGTTTGAAATATTGCAGTTTTGTTCTGCTAAAGTAAAAAAATATTAAGTGGAAATCGAACCAATAACTGTAACTCGAGCATGACTCTACTGCGCCACAATGGCATTAATGTTTGTTAGCAATGTTTATAAAGTAGCATAAAAACCTCTTTACAAATAGAAAACAAATACTAAGAAGCTTGCTCCTGCTTCAGTAATTGAGGTGCGGCGTGTTAGTTTGTATACAAATGCCCTCCAATTGAGACTTGATTTTAATATTATAATATAGATATGTGACTGCAATATTTTATAAAAATTTTGCTAAAAAAGTCTATAGAAATAGATATCATATTTAATTATACCAAATCCAAAAGCCCTAGATGCTTTACAACTCCATATATTAGGAAAATAATCACTTCGTCGTCACTCCTCAGACACGAAAGAATAGCATAAGAGGAAAAGAGATAGATATGTTTTATCAACTCTGTCTAGCGTCCTTACCACCCTTAGCCAAGGGTTGCAAAATCATTTGCGCTTGCGCGAATCAATAACTTGTACTACACATTGAAGCTTGGATACGAATTTAAATTTCTAATGTTCGTTATACATTGTTAGCTTACACTTGTTAAAGTAAAATAAATTTAGTGAAAACCCGCAATGTATTTGATATTTCGTTAATATTCGTCTCTGTAAGCGTAATAACGCCTTAGTAAAGGTCAGAGTTCGCGCCTGCGTCCTTACATCCTTGGACCATTTTCATAAAATATTACTAAATAACGCCGAAGTGCTGCTTTTTGTGGGAGAAGTCGATTAAAATATATAAAGTAAGTGTTTTTATATGTAATTTTGTGAGATATTCTTTTTTAATAAAGTAATTTAGTATAAATATATAGAAATAGTTTACATTTAGTCAATATTTGGTCGTACAAATTTGGAAACTTAGAATTATTGATTACGTCTCGACATTTTGATTTTGTTTAGTATAAATAATAAAATAATTTACATCACATGCAATTATTATATTCGAATTGTTATTAAACAAATTTAAATGTAACAAAAATAAATAAATAAAACGAGATTTCTTGAAAAATAAAATGCTTAGTTTTTGTTATTTAGCAATAATAAGGTTTTACTATAAAAATATTTTACGTAAAAATTAAAAATTTATTATAAATTTTTTATAGTGTACATTAAATCCTGCTAAGCAAGATTTAAATTGAAGTATTGAAAATGAGATCACTAGTCTTTTATGGGCGTAAAGTTGGCATTAGATATTTATTAAAAATAATTTATTACTATTATGTTTTATTACGCTTTTCCTATTACTTATACTTTCCTATGTTTGTTTGACATTGTTTAATTTAATTGTACACGAAATCGACACCATAAATACTATGTTTCTGTTATTTGAAATTAACACTACAGAGTAGAGACACTTAATCTGTACCCTTTTTAACTTATAGTACTATATTTTCTTATTATAAATATTATATAAAATTAATATACATAGTATATAGTTAGAACTTTCTTGTTACTAAGTAACCATAACGGTAATACACACTTTTATTTTATTATTTGAAAAAAGTTCAATAGCGAATTCGTTTATATTATGAATTTTTTTTATGTCTTTAGGGCATTATGTGTTGAATGGTTGAAGGTAGGTTGAGTTCCGCTTCTCCACATGCTATGCCTCACATGTGGAAAGCAGGAACGGAGAAAGCAGGGACTCAGCAACGGAGTGTCATAACACTAAGTTCCATGATTTCTGCAGTTCCCTCTGCCTACCCTGTCATGTGCGTGATAAAGCGTGAAGACACAAAATACTTATATTCTATTTCTATTTCATAGAATGTCGTGCGGGGCGGATTGCCTCTCATTGGGTCCTCCACCGGACTCCATAGTGCACATGCCGCCGCCACCTCTACCAGCGTTTTTGGCGAATATCGCTAATCTCACACCGCCGTGTAGGGCTTCTAAGTGCCCTCCAACACCATACAGTGAAGATAATGCGTTGTTCCCAGGCGTGGAGTACCACGAACTGCCTAGACATGGTTAGTTTTTATGTTTTTTTTTTATCTTTTAATATTACGTCCAATTTGGTGCATTTTTGTTGCAATTTATTTTGGCTACATTTTTAACTTCGTAAGATGTTTTATAAGTTTTCTATAAGTTTTTATCTATCCTCACTGTGGATCAACACTTTAAAATCATAAAAATATTCATAAGATTAGTAGAACTACTTTTCTGAGAGTTGCTTTGCAACAATTGTCTTAAAATATAATAGCTTGTTGTCCTAAAACATAGAATCTTTAAATTTGTATGTTGCCGTTTTCAAAAATATAAATTTGATATATATTGAAAGTGTTTAAACAAATATCATTATTTAACAAAGTAAGTACTATATTTAATATAATACTACTTACTACTTGACAAAGTTGAAAAGTGTGAAGTATATAAATTAATTGATCGTGATACACGGTCAGGAAAGATTAAAATATTGTATTAAATATATTCTTATTATATCTATACCTTGAACATAGCGAGATTTGCAACTGCGCTTTTTTTATACTTTTACTCTAGGTCATAGATTCTATTTAGCTTAACGCATGGAACCACAGGAACCTTGGGAACCTGGTATTAAGACACACCGTTCTCTGCTTTCCATTGAGGACCGTTGTGGCGCAGGCGTTTGCCTGTAGCGTAATACGACAGTTTATTAAGATTAAGATAGGGTTGGTTAAGATTTTCTTCATTTATTTTTTTTGCTCTGGCAACTAGATAAATGCCTCAAAATAGTAGAAAGCAGGGAACGAAGTGTCATAGATTGTTAACAATCTGTACGATAATATCTTTGACTCACGGTCACTGACATTTTAGTGGGTATTATGGAGTCCATACTACCCACTATACTAAATCTCCATACCATGCACCATCGTTCATACTATAGACGGCCTTCATCTTCCGGTCCATTAGCCCCACATAACTTATCACAGTAGCTACTAGGATAAGCGTACTCTTAAGAGGATTTCCGCATGATAAAGTTCTAAGACATCCTGTTACCTGTTTTACTTTCAAATAATATTTTTGACAGTAGAATGTATGAATTTCTATTATAACTGCAATACATCCTCAGAGCCAGCGACCAACGACGACACGTGGTTCCTAGTGATCATCACGTGTTGCATCGCCGTGTTGTGCATCGCGGCGCTGTTGGCGCTCTTCTTGCTCAAGTGTAGAGAGTGAGTTGGTTTTTAGTACTTCTAACATTGATATATTGACAACGCGGAGATTTAATTCAATCAATATTAATAAAATTCAATATATATATATATATATATATATATATATATATATATATATATATATATATATATATATATATATATATATATATATATATACGAACTCAAATTTATACACGAGTAAGAAGTTACATTTAGTATCTCCATTATATATTACATTTACTTGAATTAATATTTTACACAAATACATATTTCGGAAATTATCGTTAACGATATAATTAAAAAATACCTGTTGGTCACACTTACCATCATTAATGCATAGAAAATAACAAGTTAACCCGTAGACGTAAGAAATCAAGGATTCGAGTATCTTCCTAAGGTAAATCGTCAAAACAAGTATCAGAGTCCAGTAAAAGGCAACGTGATATTAAATTATCAAAATAAACATCGAGAAAATTTCAGTAACATCCAGAACACAAAAGCGAGCACAAATTTTAAAAAACGTTAAGTATGTTGCCATACTTTAGTAGTTGTACAATGTTGCCATTAAAATAAATAAACTGATTATTTAAAATATGAAAAATAAAATAACATTAAAAATGAAAGCAAAATTATTAGTTAAGAAAACAAAAAATAATGAAATAATGTAATTTTTATAATTATTCCTACCTATAAATGCCATCTAGTGACGATATATGTAAAAAATATCAAATCATTTTTTGAAAATCATATTTGTATGGGAGTTTCACCCCCTGGTCAGTACGGAATAAACTTATAACATTTTGTGTTGGGTTTCATCTAAACGGTTAAAGCAATTTAAACCAGCTCGCTAACTGGTTTCCCGCAATGTGGCGGACCCCAATATACTTACTACTTATTACCTAGTAAATTAAAAAAGCCTTTAGCTTATATCCTTTTCCTGCTTAACATAAACCAAAAACATTTACTTAATTCACATGTTTCTTTACAAAGAGCGCGTGGCGGCTGTAAGAGCGGCACAGGCAAAGCTAGCGGCTCCAATGCCCTGTACGGCAGCGCGGCGCTCGACTCGCGCGTGCTGTGGGCGGCCCTCACTCCGCGCGGCACTCGCCACTTCGTGGCCGACACGTACCCGCACGACGACACAGACGACCATCACTACGAGAGTGTGGAGCCTCCACTGTACAAGCTGGGGCCGCCCGAGGACCTCACTATCACGAGACACTTCAACGTCGAATACGAAGATCCGGCCCCGTTAATCGAAAACTATACGGATAGAACGGAAGAGTATTTCAGAAACGGCATAGAAACCCTACGTCGCGGCAATCGTCCGCTAGTGTCGTCTCCCACTAGAATTGAACGGCCGAATCTCCCGCCATTAAATTTGCAGCCGCGCACGCTGCGCCGCGCGCCTCACTCGCGTCGCGTTAGTGATGCGAATAATTCGGAGAAATCGGCCATCTGAACCGAGAATGGCGCGGTATTTTCCGTCGCCGATTCAACAGATATCGATTACGAGTGGATGATCACTAACTCGAATGTCGATCGACTCGTTTAAGGACCACAAAAATCGCTTGCACCGCCCGATAATACAAAAATCCGTTGAAATGAAACAATATTTTATTTTATAGTGATGTTTGTTTGTGTTATGCATTTTGTATTTGAAATAGCTTTTAATTAGAATATATAAAGTAGAATGAAAATTAAACTTGATATAAGCTTAGCATAAATAAAGTCTCAAACGATAATATGTATTATTTAAATTAATTATTTTTGTTTTATTATTTGTAAATATCGGTATATTATGATACCAGCACTGTGCAATGTAAATAATTTATAGCGTCACTAGATCTAGGTTAAATTGATAATTTATATTCATGAACTTCTCTAGTCATAAATTTTAAACAGCAATTCATATAAAAAATATTTGTTAAAGTAATTTAAAACTTATTGTAAGTGTACTAATAAGTATCAACTATTTGTATTCATTTATATTTACTACCTATGTTAAGCAGGAATCATTTTGTACAAAATCTAGCAAATAAAATATTTTAAAGCGTAGTTTTTTATTTCTTCATTCTTTCATTATGTTTATAGAAAGATTATATTTTTATATATAAAAATATAAAAAACTAAAATAAAATATATATTATCTAAATTATTTCTATATTAATATTAAGGGCGTCCTATCGAAGTGGCAGTGTTTGACTGTAAACGAAATGTTTGAAACAGTGAAACGATGATAATGCGAGAGTAGCAATATAAAACGCAGTTTGAGTTGTTCCAATAAGTACACACTGTCTCGAAAATTAGACGTAAAGTAGGCTGAGCAAGCTGTTAATATTATTTAATTCACTACTTTACTATTTCTGTAATATCTGCCACTTATGAGCGGGATAAAGATAAAAAAACCAGTCAAGTGCGAGTTGAACTCGCGTGGAAAGGGTTTCGTATACAATATAGTAAAATATTTCCCCTGAAAACGTTTTTTCCCTAAAAACATTTTTATCGAATTTACCATTTTATTTTCAATTTATGAACTCCTTATAGGTTTTTCTGTAATCTACAAGCCATAAACTATATTCAGTATTTTTTTCAAATTTTTCGGCCCAGTAGTTTCGGAGATTAGGTGGCGGGGAATGGTCAATTTTCGGCTTTTTTCATGAATATCATCGAAACTATTTACACCGGCATTACACTATCCTGGCAAATTTCACCTGATTCGGTCTAGTAGATTTAGAGAAAATTGGCTGTGACAGACGGACGGACAAGAACACGAGTGATTCTATAAGGGTTCCGTTTTTTATTTTTGTATGGAACCCTAAAAAATAATCTGCGATCGTAGTTTTTTGTCTATTGTATAAAAAATATGTTTAATCGTTTATATATGGACTCAGTGGGTGTGAATAGTTTATTATAAGTTTAATTATTACAAGTATGTAACGCTAGCTTAACTTGAATTACAACTTTTGTATTGTCGCAGTACAGCTGTCTGTACATTTATATTTTTTATCTATGGAATAGAAACGCGTAATGACATTCGCAAAGTGAGACTTTGACATTGACAATAGAAATTTCAAGACGAGGTTGACGCCGATTTAGTAAATTGTGAATAAAAACATAAATAAACTCTTATTTAGTTTATTATTTTATAAAATTAAGTTGAAATATTATGATTCATTAGGAAAGTATTTAAAAAGTAAATAAAAATGACTGATGAAGTTATCAAGCATTCTGTACACACGTTAGTGTTTAGATCTTTGAAGAGATCGCATGATATGTTTCTTTCTAACCAAAGTATGTTACCGCCAATTGATGAAAAAGCGTAAGTATTTTGTTTTTTTATAAATTATACTCTAAAATATCATAAATAACAATGTCCAATAGTAAGCATTGTTGTGAAATACTTTCAATATTAAGTTTATAATGGCTTAAAACTTCTATTACTACAGTAAATTTATATGTTGATAGAGAAAAGATATTACGAGGCGTAAAAGCAAGAGATAGTTATGGACAAGTGATGTCAGCGGTTCACAAAGCACAAGCCGTCAAACACCAAGAGTCATTAAGTAGACCAGAGACACCTCATGACACAGGTATGAAATTAGAATATTTTGATTTTAACATTTGTTATAATTGTGGGTATATATGACTTAAGTGTCTCTTCTAAACAAGAACATAACTTTCATAATTTAATTTAAATTAAACAAATTTAATCCTAATACAGATATAGCAGAATCAGCGGCCTTAGCATCAGACGGTGCAATGCTGCCATACAGTGCCCCTTCAACACCAACTCCTACAGCCATTGTTCCTGCTCCTAGAAAAGCACCCACAATGCCTAAACCCAAATGGCATGCACCTTGGAAGTTATTTAGGGTTATATCTGGACATCTTGGTTGGGTTAGATGTATAGCCGTTGAACCTGGAAATGAGTGGTTTGCAACAGGTTTGTATTGATTTTGGTTTATTTATAACTATTTCATATAAATTTATTTTCTATACTAAAGTGTTTACAGCTGTTAAATAAAATATTTGAAGTACATTGTTAAATAATGTGACTGAATGACTAAACAATGATAGAGTGTCTTTTT
>JAZFAU010000157.1:40000-247500 GCA_037178615.1 Dione vanillae
CCAACGTGCACACGCTGGCCGGACACACCGACACCGTCGCCTCGCTCGTGTGCCAGTCCGCCGAGCCGCAGGTACGCACCGCGTTGTTGTAAATAAATAATAAGTACGATCAAATTTGTTAGTAGGGTAATATTTTTTTGTTTTTATTTTTTTTTGTTGCGCACATTGCAGGGTAAGATAAACAATAAATAGGATAGCATTTGTTAATAGGAAAATATTTTTGTTTTTTTTTTTTAAATCCCGCACATAGCAGAGTAAGTGAAAGTAATTAGGTGGTAGTCATTGTGAAATAAGGTTTTTTTGACACTTAAACTTATCACTTATATGTGTACTTCTAAACACATACAGTGCAATGTGCGCTCTGCACTGCACACTGTTAACATGTGTTGTTAAGTACTTTTTTTTGGCTATGAAGCTTTATCCCGCTCGTAACAGGATAGGCGTAAGAAGGGTTTCCGCCTTTTTCGAAGCATTGTATATTAGTGAACTTAATACTGCGCTTTGCCTAGTTTTCAGAGCGAAATAAATGTAAATGAAAGCCTTCTATTTTCTTCTTTTTTCCCCTACTGGGAATCGAATCCACAAACGGTTGCGTTTACAGGTAGACGCTACGCCTCTGCGCTTTATCTTTTAATAAAAATATATTTATACATTTTATTCCAGATTATAACAGGATCCCACGACTCAACAATCCGTCTTTGGGACTTGGCAGCGGGAAAGTCTCGATGTACTCTGACTAATCACAAGAAATCGGTCCGTGCGTTGGCTCTCCATCCTCACCTGTACACTTTCGCGTCGGCGTCTCCCGACAACATTAAACAGTGGAAGTGTCCCGAGGGGAAGTTCATACAGAATCTGTCCGGACACAACGCTATAGTGAACTGTATGGCGGTGAATCCCGACGGCGTCCTGGTCAGTGGAGGTGACAACGGTACTATGCACTTCTGGGATTGGCGGACGGGGTACAACTTCCAGCGGCTGCAAGTGAGTGTTGTTAAAGTGTCCATCTATACGGAGTACTTAAGTGTTGTATGACCACCTCCCGTTTTCCAGTCGGCGGTGCAGCCGGGCTCCATGGACAGCGAGGCGGGCGTGTTCGCGCTGTCGTTCGACCGCTCGGGCGCGCGCCTGCTGTCGGCGGAGGCGGACAAGACCGTGAAGATCTACCGCGAGGACGACGCCGCGTCGCCCGACTCGCACCCCGTGGCCTGGCGCCCCGACCTGCTGCGGCGCCGCAAGTTCTAGGCCTCTCACGTATCGGAATAAAGTCACTTCATAAATTGTGTTTGCGTTTTATTTCGTTCTTTTCCTAGTTATTAATGAATGGGGTTGTTAATGAATTTCTAGCGACGCTCTGTGCTATACGCTTCTTACTCGGAAGTAATGGACGTGTGACGTTGTGTGCTTAGTTAAAGTTAGGTTAGTGCTTGTTTAGGGTCGCTATGACAATAGCACTCGTGTCGATCAGCAGCATCCCGACGCTTTGGAATGAAGTGGGCTCGGTCGACTATAATAAGCCAATTTTAGAAATTTTATCAATGTGACTTTCGCCAACTTGTTATTCTTCATCCATTACAAATCTTCCCTAAACGCTCCACCTGGCGACAACTGACCTGGTCATCACATATCTACGTTTATTTATTTAATTTAAATGACAAAATTATACCTCAAATCAGGATTTGATAAAATATCTTTACAACCACCTTACTGCGCCCTTCTCACCATATCTTACATAATGATACTTTTTATCACGTTTTGTTTTTTTTAATATCCAAATAGATTTTAAAAGATATAATCTTATGGCTAAATTTATATACGTATATAAATTTATATATTATTATAAACTGTCAAAGACAAACAGGTTAAAAATAAAAACTACGAAATATACGAAATATTTTAATCGTGTAGTTAAGTAAAAGTACAAAAGTAAAAATATATAGAATTAGAATTATTTAAAGTGAAAAGTTTTAATCATGATTGTTTTATTGGAATGTTAATGATTCAAAATATTTTTAAGCAATTTCAGAATCTGTAAAATCACAATTATACGACATTTTGACAATTTTTTTAATCTGTGACCAATGTTTTTGTGCCTACTGAAATATAATTTAAAAAAAAATAAATATAATTATTGAAAAATAAATTGACCACATAATAACTTAAATGCATATATTTTTCTAAACCTATATGAAATGAATATGTGAGTAAATATTATGTCAACACAATTAATGTAACTAACTAACATACTAAAAGCTATAAAAATAATTATTCAAATTTCACTCGTAACGAAATTTTGCAACTCGTGTATATATTTAAGCGTTTAATAACAAAACATAATACGATATAATTATATTTAAGCACCTAACTAATCTAAATTAGAAATATTAAAGTCTTTACGCTTGTAAAATTAATTCGGTACAAATAACAGCTAAATAATTTTGCCCATTGTACCAAAGAATCACGTAAACAATAAAAAGTTACAATTTTCAATATAAAAGCGCTAATATAATGGCATATTTAAAGCGATACAACCGGTTGTTTCCAAGCACTTCATATTTCATCGTCCAGTTCGAACTCCTCGACGGGGAAGTCCCCGACTGTGACGTACATCGGTTTGACAAAACCTCCATACTTGGGGGGACATGTGAAGTATCTTTTGCCGTTCACTCTGAAATTAAGGAATTTAGTTTTTAGTTTAAATTTATGTAATATTTCGAAACTATTTTTAAAAGATTGTTTCTTTGTCAGACACTCCGCTCTCTTTCAGTCAAATTTTGAGAAAATGTTTTCTTTATTATTTTTCCTTTTGTTATTGGAGCGAGAGAGATAAATTTATTTGGTTGATTTGAATCAAAGTGAATACCTTGATTGTTAAAGACCATAAAGATTTGAATCACAGTAATACTGTGATTGTTAAATCAAAACATTAACAGTTATATAATATGAATTATAAAAAAAGGGGCCAGTAAACGTGATGGTTTGTGAATCAATTATTCAGTTTCATTTCCTTCGCTCTGGCATTTAGGCAAACATATTGAGTTCCGTCACTAAACACGCATTGTCTCAAAAAAGACAAAAAGCAAAGATGAAGACCGCACTAGCGTAGAATCGGGGTGTCTGCCTGTAAACGTTACTGTTTGTGGGTGCCATTCCCATTGAAGATGGATTTTTATATTTCTTTTTTCTTCGTTCTGGACTAGACATAACGCGGCGTTGAGTTCCGTCACTCAACACGCAATATCTCGAAAAAGGCGGAAAGCGGCGACGGAGAAAGCAGGGACTGAGCGACGGCGTGTCTTAACACTAGGTTCCAATAGTTCCTACAGTTCTTACAGGGTAGACTGAGGACCCTGCCATGTGCGGGATAAAGCGTGAAGAAAAAAGGAAACAAAACATAAGTTAGCAAAAGGGTAAAAGCTAGTAATCATAGCGCTCACTGTCCGTCGTTCTTGCCGCGCGGCTCGTCGTAGTGCACGCCGATCCACAGGCCGCGCGCGCCCTCCAGCGGCCCGTTGTAGCGCACCGGTGGCGCGCCGCGCGCCCGCGCCCGGCAGACGCACCTCGCAGCGCGCGCCCTCCAGCACCGCCTCCGCCAGCCTGTATGCACCAGCCATGTAACGAATATTCGCATTCGCAAAAAATTTTGCGAATAATCAATATCACAAAAATAAAAATTTGTCGATGATAATACGTTATTAAAGTCGAGATCGAGAGATAGTAACTCAACCTCGTAATTGCATTATCAGTTCATTATATTTCATAAAATAAATTTTTAATGCAATCTAAACAGACAGAAACAAATTATTTCTCTTCTAAAAAGCTTTATGAGTTGTTACTTGGGTTTTAATGGATTTTTTTCATAAGGATAATAAGTAACGACGGAATAGACATCCAAAATGCTATCTAAGTAAGTTGTAGATACCATTTAAACATGAAGAAAAATATGTATAATTAATCACACACAACAGTGTATCTATTACAAATATTTCTATATAGCTATACGGGTACACAAGTATCAGCAACTAAAGTTCATAGTAGGTTCAATGGTACAAAATATATGTTGTATAAAGTTTGAAACAAAATCTCCACAGTAGGCAATGTGTTAACACTTGAAGACTTCATCAAGTTCAATAAACAGTATTTAAATTATATGAAATAATAACTAGTAAATAAAATAGAACACAAATTTTGATATTTGAATTAATTATTGCAAACTTATTCCGTCAATAAATATTCACAATATTCCGTCTATTGATCAATTTGTCATTTGTCTATTTCACTCTTGTGGAGCTACACATATAAATGTTCTTATAAACATCATACTAACATATTTATCTATTCCTTCTAAGTATGATAAACCATCGGAATTCAGAAATTAAGTTACTAATAAACCTAAGTTACCAATATACCACATCCACAACATTATAATGTATTAGGGATACTCACTTAGCCTCCTCTTCAAGTTCCTTTTGTTGCTGTTCCTTAAGCTTTTTCATTTCTTCCTCATTGTATTTGCCCAGTTTGTTGCGCTGCAGGAAAGAGCGTAAAGTATCACCTTTCTTTTCATATTCTTCTTCGGATAAACGGAATCTACAAATTGGAAATATTTCCTTGATATACTATAGAAATATTGATTACATTTTTAGTAAAGATATAACTAAAATAGTTTTTGTAACTCTGTCTATATATTTATTTTGTTCACAGATATTAACAATATTGTACATAAAATTCCTGAAAAAATATTTTTTCTTTTATACATTTTTATTTATTTATTTCATTTGCCATGTTTATTACATTATTGTGCGACAAGAAAACGTAAACTCACCTTTCAGCACTATCTGCATCAGCAAAATCTTTGATCAAAGTAAAATTATCGATGACATGTATCCTCATTCCATCATCAATAGGGTACGACCCAAGTAGAGCGTCATCCTTGTCTATATCACATATGAAATTGTTTTTGACATCAAACACTTTTAATTTCATAGTTGCAGCTGATCCACCAGTGACTAATTCTAATTTTGTCTATAAATTAATGGAAGATATTTTAATATGACGAAATTACATAAGTAAATTTTTAAGTACTGAATATAACTTTTAAATAATAATATACAACGATATCTAATAAATTGGCACATAATAAAAAGAAATAAGAAACGTCTGTGAATCATACTAAGTAGTAACCTTAAATTCTTGTATCGTGATTCCTTTTTTGAACCGCCGCTCTACAGGAGGTGCACTTTCATTATCCGATTTAGTGATATGTACATTTACGAAATCTTGAGTAATAATTTGAATATCAGCCATATTTTTTGATTATTTTCTACAGCAGAATTAAGATGCAAATAGAAATATTTGCCGATCACACAAAAACAAACTACAAAGAACGGATTTGTCAATGTCAACCACAGATTAAATTTACAAGTGTCATAATCTTTTTTGTAGTATGTGCTAATGTAAAGTATGCAATATGAATTTAAAATTTCGATTAATATAAAGGTATCTTCTTGAAATTTTTGTCACATGCATAACTTAGTAATGCAATTAATCGTTTGTATTATATTTTCTTTTGTTATTTAAAAGGGATCTATTGAAATGGTAGTGTATTCTCTACGGTTGTATTTTCAAGAAATTTTACATTGAGTGTCTAAATCTATAAAATGTATTAATATAAATATTTTCAGGTTGAAAAAAAGTTCAATTAACATCTCAGTAAAAAAATAATGTAAAATCAGTCTTATAAAAATTATAAATTTACGGAGATATTATTCAAGGTACTTCCTCCACTAAATTAACTAAATTTCTATGGTTCCCAAAAAAATTCTCATTTTTACCTGTTTTTGGTACCACGATATTTTTGTTACGACTGTTGTGGTTGTGGTTAATTCAATTAGTACAAGGCTACATATTAGAAGCTATCTGGGGCACTTTTTTACGCACCTTTACTTTTATTGGGAATCCCCGATACAACTCTGTACTAAATTCTATGCACATCTTTTTGCTTGGTCTATTGTAACTAAACTATTCATACATGTCCTTAAAACTTTTTCATGATTTTCATGTACCATCGATAACAACTATATTCTAGAAATTTAAAGATCTACCCCGTGTAATAGACCGAAGACAGTCACTATATAGCCGTTGGGATCACCTTGCTATATCAGCTTTAGTCAGCAAAATTGACTATTGATATGCACTTATATAAATAACATCAGTACTAGCACTGTATTGTATACAATCAGCACCCTAAACGTGCAGCTATGACCTATCAATGCAGCAAAGTTACCGCTTATACGAAAAAATGTCAACTTAAAATATCAATTAATTAAAGAAACTAAGTCTTAGTTAATCGGTATAAAAAAATACAAAATATAATTTTAACTACACATATTACGGCAGTAGAAAATACCTAGACACTTCATGATATAAGCTTTGAGGAAAACGATAACGTAACATCGCCGCACAATGTCTAACCAAACCAAGGAAAAGTAAATATGGATACATAATAGTATTATATCTAGTAGACACAGAACTCTAGTTGCACTTGTACACACAAGTTTGAGTAAAAATTAATAATGTTCATTTTTTAGGGTTCCGTACAAAAATAAAAAACGGAACCCTTATAGAATCACTCGTGTTTGTGTCGTCAGTCACAGCCAATTTTCTTTGAATCTACTAGGCCGAATCAGGTGAAATTTTGCAGGATGGTGTAATGCCCTGACCCGACAGATGAGTAACGTAAAAAATATTTTTTCAAATAAGGGTAATTTTCGGGGGATAAATTAGGTAATTAAAAAAAAATTTTGCGAACCATACTGAGTCATATATCAAATGAAAGGGCTTGTTATCAGGATCTCGATTATATATTTTTTAGTTTTTTAAAATAAATAGTTTCGATGATATTCATGAAAAAAAGCCGAAAATTGACCTTAACCGCCCCCCCCCCCCCCTAATCTCCGAAACTACTGGACCGAAAAATTTAAAAAAATTACTGAATATAGTTTATGGCTTGTAGATTATAGGAAAACCTATAAGGATTTCATAAATTGAAAATAAAATGGTAAATTTGATAAAAAATGTTTTTAGGGAGAAAACGTTTTCAGGGGAAATATTTCACTATATTGTGTATGGAACCCTTTCCACGCGAGTTCAACTCGCACTTGACGGTTTTTTTACATTAAATTATTTCTATTTTTTACAGCTTGATTTTACGCTCCTTATATCCAGAATAGACAGGGAAACTAGTAAGGAGAACTTCAACGCCTGAATTTACCAGAAAACTAAAATAATCGATATCCCATAGTTAGGGTTAATATAATCGATATCCCATAGCTAGGGTTAATATAACTTAAAAACTTAAAAATTTACAGCAATGATAATTCAAAAAATACTATGTTTTAAAATTATTATCATAAAAACGTATAGAAAATAAAAAATAATTTATAAAGGGTATAAAAATATTAGGGTATAAATGGATAGGTTTAAAAAAATATTTTAATTTCAAAATTCTCTTCGTCGTCATTTGTAGCTGCAATCAACGTTGTTTTATTGTTTCAAATCAGTCAGGAACAGCTAAGCTGGAACTCAACAAGAATACAAAGCAACTATACAATGCGTGCAAATGACCCCGACGAAGAGTTCATGTGTTATTTCTTCAAAATCAAAGAAAAAAAAAATACAAATAACCTGAAAATGCGTCCTCAACAAAAAATCGCGGTGAAAATTTTCACAATTTTTTTTTATTCAAGCACAAGTATGACAAACATTAAGCATGCATTTTTATCTGCTTATATATAATGAATTATGTGATATTTCCATATTAATAATTATTAATTTTCTAAGCCCCTATAAAATTATAATTAATATGATATATATACTTTAAATATAGTATGAACAGTTGAATTACTTATATCTTTCAAATGTAAAATATTTATAAACACTCCTAATCTATATTCTTTTTACGATACGACGAAGAATTAACGATACATCTATCGATTTGTTAGTATCTATGCAATAGCTTTATTAGACGAAAAGTCCTAACTTGGCCTACCTTCACCGATAAAGTTGAAAAAAAAAATAAACAAAAAAAAAAGTAAATTATATATATAGGTCCAATGAAAAATAACCTAAGATATGCCGATTCGCGTAGAAGATACAAATTTAAAAAGTCTACTTGACAAAGTATAAAATACACAAGTAATAGATTTTCATATAGTTCTAGGTTCTCGTTGGATCTTCTCGGTACATTCTTCTAGATATTTCCAGGTGATTCGGGTGACACGCTCCGGCGAGGCCTTTGCACACATTGCTAGCGATATTGTATCATCATGTTGGAATGCTCGAATTAAATTTACAGTCAAATTACAAAACATAAATCGAGTAGATTTATTTTTAATATGTATTTAAAATAAAACAATATGCTACCATTCCAACACAATGGAGTAAATATAAAAATGGACGCGCGCCCTGTACAACATAATTAAAATATCGATTTGTGTGTGAAAAAATTACTTCAACAAAACAAAGATCAGCTTGTGTTTTCTATTGCACCACATATTTATAAACTATTTTTAATAACTGATTAAATAATTGATAATCCAAAGTTTAATCGTACAATATTTTCATAATAATAATAATTTTTCATTTAAATCAACAAAGAGCACTTTAAAATTCAATTCATATATCTCGCTCCATATACAGCTTTCATTTATATATTCCCAATTTATTTGTACAAAGATTAAGTTTATATATCTTATTATTTTTAGCTAAATCTTTTATTTATCAAATATAACTTTTATTCTGACAAGTGGTCTAGAAGACACAAGTGTGCGTGTGCGTGTGCGTGTGTGCGTGTGTGTCGAGGGCGCGCGTGCCCGTACCTGGCCCGGGTCGCTCCACTTGAGCGCCGAGGCTGGCTCCTCCTCCGCCGGCGCCGGACAAACAAAACATCGTAACCAGTAAGGCACTCGTATATTTCATTAATGTATGTATGTATATCAAATTAAAATCTTTGGCGATTCCGATTGTGTCGCGCGCCATACTAGGTTGGGGGGTCGCTTTGATTGTAGTTTATAAAATAGCTGGCCGAATGTCATCTGGTCAAAATTAGAATTTAAAAAAAAATAACGATTGTATAATAATATCAAACCAAAATAACAACCAAAGCAACGTCAACCTGGCATCTCGCGCACTTTGAACATATATCTCTAGCCGTACCCACGTGACGGTAACGGTAACGGTAACGATGACGGGAGCGGTAACGCTAGTGTCGTCGGCCGCGGTCCGCTCGGGTGTCGCGTCACCCGAATCATTTCCACTGGAAATATCCACATTTCCACCTTCTTCGGTGTCAAGCTTCCTTTTTCTCGTCAACCTGCACATTTTCCGGCTTTTCCTCGTTTTGTATTTCCATTTGTTGTTCCGGTTCGAGGTCTTTTTGTGGTTCTGGTTTCGATTCCGGTTCCGGCTCTGGTTCCGGTTCCATTTCTGGTTCCGGTTGCAACTGCGGTTGTGATTTCTCTTGTACCATATCTTGACTAAATATATCTACAGGTTTCGTTGTGTCCATTTGTTCGTCATTTGATTTTTCTATTTCCCGCTGGGGTGATTCGTCACGCGAAAGCGAAAAGCTGGTGTCAACAGCCTCATTTGCGTCGTACAGATTTAATGGCAGCCGGTTGTCTTCAACAGCATCTGCAGGCTCAGCCTCTTTACTCTCTTCTTCACACATCGCTTCCTTCTCAATTGATTCATTATTGTCATCTTGAGCAACTTCATGATTATCATTTGATTCGTCATTATTCATCGGGTCGTATTTATCACTTTCCGTGACTTTTGGTTCGTTCTCATTTATTGTACTAGTACTATGTTCTTGTATACTTTGTTCTTCTTGACTAGGATTGACTCTATCCTCGTTCTCTGTCTGACTTACGCTAGGTACATCATTAGATTTATCCTCTTCTTGTTTATCTTCACTTGTGCTCTCCTCAGCCGCACCCCATCTAGACTTTCTATCCTTATCCCGCCTTGGATTCCTTTCTTCTCTAGGCGGCCTATTAGTATCCCTGGGCCTTTCGTCAAAGTTGCGCCGTCTATCATTTCGATCTCTAAACCTGTCATCGTGCTCTCTTACTCTTCTATCTCTTCTCCTATCATCCCACTCCTTTCGTCTGTCCCAATCTCTTTCTCTATCCGCATTCCAGCCTCGGTCGTTGAACTCCCGATCCTCGTATCTCCTATTGCCGCGGTCAAAATATTCAGGCGGACCGTCGTATCTGGGTCCATCGTACGGCCTGTCTCCTTCAAAGCCCTCAAATTGTCTAGGTCCATCAAACGGTGGTCTTGGACCATCGAAAGGTGGTCTGGGTCCATCGAAAGGCGGTCTGGGTCCATCGAAAGGCGGTCTGGGTCCATCAAACGGCGGCCTTGGTCCGTCGAAGGGTGGACGTGGGCCATCGAACGGTGGTCGTGGTCCATCAAAGGGAGGTCGCGGTCCGTCAAATGGAGGTCTTGGACCATCAAATGGCGGACGATTTCCATCGAATGGCATGCGATTAAAGGGGGGCCGTTCAAACATAGGTGGACCTTCGAATGGAGGTCTTTCGAAAGGTGGTCTATTAAAGGGTCCCATTCCATTGAATCTCGGTCCAAACGGTCCTGGACCGGGGCCTCCTTCCATCCATGGACCTGGAAATCGATAATTTAATTTTTAGCCTAAATAATAAATACGACATTTCGTGAGGCTAGATCAGATCGTACCTCTCATTGGCTGCCGAGCCGGTGGCCCTCTCATTCTTAACTCTGCAAATTGAAATTACTCATATCTTTATTCTAATAGAGTTCTATTTCTAAATTCAACTTAATTGTGCAGAATTCACTTGAAGTCATATTTTATTAAAATATAATATATTTTAATCCTTATTAGACATTAAAAAAAAGTCGTATAAGAATGAAGAAGACATGGCTTAAATGGCGACGGCGGGCGACGATCGAAAGCCGCTGATTCGAGTTCGCCTATAATGAGGTAGTCAATATTTAGTATACATTGTTTCAACGACTAATATATGAGCGACAAAGCGATATTAAATATGTTTAGTGTTTAAAGCTTCGTTACAATTTTTGGTTTAATCAGAATTACATGCAGCGAAAAAAAGACGAACAGCTATATGGCATCAATCGCTTTTAGAAAGAAATATGTTGGGAATATTTATTTTGTCAAAAATTATATGACAAAAGTAGTACAAAATTCAATATATATTACAAAATATAACATACACTAACATTTGAATGACAAAATTATAACTTTCGTACAAAGCGACATACGCGTTACCGTAGTAACGCTTGCTTCACATCTCTAACAAAATTAAATATGTACCCGACATTTTTAAATATCAATATTTAAACTATTTAATCACAAAAAAAGTACAATATAAATATATTTTTAAGATCTTACCAGCCCTAAAAGCAGGTTGCAGCGCTCGCGGCGGCGGCAGCTGCGTCCAGCCGCCGTCCTCTGCGGGCACCTCGTTGTCTGCAAGAGAAATGCACACGTTTCATGCTTCATCTCTACACTAGAGATGTGACTAGACATGGCGACCAAAGCCCGAAGTCGAAGCCTCATAGGATTACTCTAGCTTGGCCTATGTCAAAGCTTGGATACGCATTAGAGCAAACAGAATACTTGAAAAAACAATATATATTCGTAATCCAGTGTAGGAATGCAATATATTAATCATTTTTTTAATGTATTTAAGAAATATATAGAGAAGAAACAACTTAGCGTTCCATGGATTCACCGTGCGGGTGCCCATCGCGTTGTAGGAAGAGGAGCTCCTAGCAGCGCTTGGGACTTGCGACCCAAGTGTAGGTTTAAAGGGACCCTTTAAAATGCATTAACGCTCACCTTCACTGTCCGAGCTCCTCCCACTACCGACACCAAATTTTAAACGATTCTACCAAAGCCGCCTTCGAAGTGCGTTATAGAAATGAATTTGTGATAGTTCTACACAGGCCGAGATCTTTTAGTAAACTATAGAGAGATTTCGCTGTTATACGTCTCGCTCCTACTTCAACCGCATATAAACTAGCTCTAAACCTATTCCTGGTCAGTTCGATGGTAAGATCGAAATACTTATTGAGTTTAAGGTGGTGACTTTTCGGGATATTTGTTTCCCACGGAACTGTAACTTCTGCCAGTACTACGCGTTTTAGGCTTCGAGAATAATGCAAGTACAATAGTATGAAATTTGTCGAAAAATTAAAATCTGTTCTTCATAATAACCTACTGTCCGTTTATACGTATGTCTAGCGATATTTGTCCAACCGGTTCGTAAAGTTGTCATATAAATATACATGAGCGAAAATGAAAATCCATTTTGTGATCTTATTGTTTCGAAAATCTTGAGAATGAAAATGACGAATGTTTAATTATTCAAATAACTTTGTACCTCAAATATCAAATATTAAACAGAAGTATTAGTTAGCTACATTGTTTTTATTATATAAAAAGCATTGATACATACAAAAAAACAGTTACTATGAAGAGTTGTTATTAAAGCTTGTGTACGCACGTGGATAAACCAATTGATATCATCAATTGGTTTATTCTCGTGCAATATTTAATATAATAAATAAAAGAGTATTATCAATTTGATATTACTCTTTTATTTTATTGTGAACAATGAACTCGGGCCTAGCGCCGACATGTAAACAGTGACACTTGAGTATCTACTAAATAATTAGTATTATGGCTCTATTAATTAAAATTTACAATAACATATCTTTGTTCTTGTCACGCAAAGGAGGCGTAGGTCTTTTTACTTATTAACCATATCTTTATTCATTGTGTAACATATTATAAACATATATACCTAAGTAGGCTATGACCAAATAGTGGAAGACAGAATTAAAAATAAGATCAAAGCATCAACGGAGGTAGTGTTTTTATTCACCGTAGTATGCAAATGCTCGGCTCTCTAGACACAATGTATATAAAAAATCCAAATACGAACTACGGACGCTAATCGTTGATGATATGAGAGTAAGTTCTGACGAAAGATAATGTCGCCAACCTACAGGGATTCATTGTATCCTCAACATTTCATTTTAAATACAACTCAACCGTGTACGAAGACAGAGGTTAATACTTGACCTTCTTAAGAACATAACAAACACGCAAATAGTAAGGATGCCGATACGTTGCAAAAGAAAAATAGCTGCGATGTTTAACACAGCGACGTAAACCAACTGTCCTAAATCACAACTTTCAATATCATTACTAACAGATACATCAGTAAGAAAGGTTAGAGTCAGTTAGTCTGTGTAGACAGAAGTCTCAAATTTCAAACTATGCTGTATATTATGTGGAACGCTTTCCTAACATACACAGCAATCGAGAGAGAAAGTACGTATGTACGTACGTATTGTGAGAGGTCATGGAGACCTTGGAATTTAGAAACGAAGGTTTGTTGATTTCTTAGGGAAGAGAAGCCCACATCAACAAATGTATATAACTAACCTAACCTATACCTTAGAGCCTCAGTAGGAAATTCGGCTTCATGTATAAGGACGACAATTGAGAAAGCCATGCCCAAATGTAAGATTTGTCTTGATGACCCAATCAATCAATGAGTCAATTAATGAAAATATAAAAAAAGTACTAAAAAGTTTGTACGGTCGCCTCAATTTGGGTAACTGGTGTCGCAGAAAAGCCATAAGGCTCATCGTGTACGAGACCCATTACCCATTTTATGGCATTTATTCTTCTACATATTCTTACAGTATCTTTATGTCATAGTGGATGAATCAATCAATCATTTTGCGTAGGTAATTCAAAACGCTCACCGTTTTCTTTTTGCATACTAAAAATATATTTAATTTATAAATTCGTTATTTATACGGATTTTTCTTTAATATTTGTATAGACTCCTTCAAATTGCAACAGACATTTAATTTGAATACGTCACAGAATGAAATATAATGAAGTATGAATTAATTCAATTTTCTTTTCAAACATACTAATAAAACCAATTCAAATGAAATAATACAATAGTGGACCGTCGTTACGCAGAGACGTATCGTATGCCTGTAAACGCGACGGTTTGTGGGTTCGATTCTCACTCACAGAAAATGAATTTTTCACTTTCATTTTCTTTGCTCTGGAAACTAGGTAAAATGCGGCGTTGAGTTCCACCACTCAACACGCAACGCCTCGAAAATGGCGGAAACGATTCCTACGGTTCCCTCTGCCTACCCTGCTACGAGCGGGATAAAGCCTCACTAAGGCTATAAATAAAGACAAACTTAACAATATATGCTAATAGTGTTCAGTGCAGAGTGCACACTACACTATATGTGTTTAAGAAACTCATGTATGTGGTAAGTTTAGTTTCACAGTTTACATTTCCATTCACTTCTACTTTAATACCTTACACGCCCTTCCTACCTACACACCTGCCCTACATACCTGCTACACATATATAAACTAAATAGTACTTTAGATTGCCAATAGAATATATCTTATGTTGAAAAGTACAAAAATGACAATTAATTCAAAAGGACCGGGGATACTTTGTCACTCGACCAAGAGCTACTAAAGTTGTCCTATTTGTTTTATTTCAAACGTTTGTCCTCCACTTGTTTACTGTATTTGCAATTATAATAAACTGTTTAATGTCCACTCCCCACTACTTCTCAAATCACTCTGAACAATTATATATCACATCTAAGTCGCTTTCTATAAAATAAAATATGTCATATTTATAACACGTTAAAAGATTGTTATTATTAAAAACTAATAATCGTCTTTTAATATTAATCGGTAGAAGATGTTAAAAATGCATAAAAATATCAATAAATCATACTATTAAATGCAAAAATAAATCAAAACGCTAAATTGCAGTTAAACGTTTTTTGGCCACTCTATAAAACATAGCAAGTTTGATTTGTGGCCCTTTTGTATTTCAGCGACATATATAATTTAAAAACACTTTTAGAAAACAAGAAAACGTTGTAACAATAGGCTTGTTTCCACTGAGAATATACTTGATAGATTTTAATTTTTATAATATGAACATGATGTTTACTTATCAAAAAATACTGTTTTCTATTAAAATATCCATTGATTAATTTTATTTTAATGAAATGAATCGAAAGAAATTAGAGTCTATGTCACGTGACAAAGAACGCCAATAAAAAAGCGTGACGTCACGCCGTGCATCTCGCACGCCATTGTTGTAGAGATGTTCGTATAAAAAAAATATCGATATTTTTTTTCGATATAATATATCGTAGTGTTCTATCGATACTTTGCGATATATTGTCCAAATATATCGATATTTTCAATATATTGTAAGAAATTTGTTTGTATTTAACTATACTTACAATATTACATACGTTTCAGATTAATGCAAGTAAAAACAGCTAGGACGAAGAAACGAATTAACTTAATTTCTTAAAAATAAAACTTTATACTTAACTACATACTTTTTTCAGCAATTAAATTAATTAAAAAAATAGGTAAATTTTAGGTCTACGGTAGTAGATAGGCAGACTGAAGTAAAAATTGGTAGATCTACCAAAATGTAGGTAGACCTGGCATCTGATCGCTGCGCACTGCCCTCACGGAGAATATTTGCCTTTATATCATTGTCAGTGTTATAGGCTCACCTATTTTCTACCAATACTAACTTACTGGTCAATTTCACACTGGCGGTAGCACTGCGTAAATAAAGCATCAGTACAAAAAGGAATGGCAAGTGATATTAATTTCTCACGACATTTGGTATATCGAATGAAATATATCGATTGTACATATCGATATTAGTTGATTTGATAATATTGGGTTGAAGTGATATATCGCGTGCATGTATCGATATTTTATGATATATCGATTTATGTCGTTCACCCCTACATTGTTGTTGTTGACGTTTGTCTTGTAAATACAACGCGCTATTTTTTAGATATTTCATTTTCTAGTAATTTTCTTCAAATTGATACAGCAGTTTTTAGTAAATTCGTAGAAGACAATAATATTTAATCATGGAAACAGGATTCATTAAGGCAAACAGCAGTAATTTGCCCAAAATTGAAGATTCTTTGCGGTGAACAGTGACTTTTGTTCATCAGAATTTATTCAAGTTTTAACTACTGTTTTCTTATTTTTTTATCATTTGGAACGTAAATATTTTTATGGCGTTTTTATGACTGTGCTTTTACAGTGGGACACTGTGCAGTACTTGTAATGCGAGGTATTAATTGAACACTGTTACGATGCGATTGCACGGAGTGACGTCACACAACACGCCATGACAGTTATGTGCGTTTTCGAGACAAATTTAAATACAATTTTTTGAATGCAAAATAAATAAAGAAAATATTATTATTTTTTCAAAATATTTTTTTTTAGGGTTAAATAGATGATAAGGTAAACTGTGAACTCGATTTTAAAATTTTGGAAACTAGCCTATTACTAAGGTGTTTTATATTCAAAAGATAAATAATAAATAGAGACTATTTCTTACAATATACGACTTTTTGTATGTATTTAATTGTAGGAAATATTCCAGATTAAATTAACATTGTATAACGATTAATTACAAATGAAGCTAAAAAAAGACAATAAAAATAGATTTTAAAGGTTATTAATTATTTAGGTCAATAAATATGTGACCGCCACCTGTCACATGCTATACTGCCTGTTACACTCTACATATCTGATTACTGTGACAAAACGACCACTAGATGTCGCTGTAAAAAATATATATTTTTACCAATTTTTTTTAGACAAATATACCTTCCCCGTTATAAACTAAACTTCTCCGCTACCCAGATACAAGATATTCTTTTTATTTTTTTGCACGTCGGCAAATCAGTACTTGATTTTTTTCATCCAAAATAAGACCGTTTAAAGCGTTACAGAGACACTAAAGTATGCATCTCGTACAGTTTATTTCTCGGGAAAATGAGATTTCTGTGACTGATATACAATAATGATATAGTAGAACAGAACACAATATGACAACGGCTATTTCATTTAGAGACGAGAAGACGTCATGAGAAGATCGACGACACCCATCTCTCATAACAATATTGACAATAGACAAAAAAATAATATAAAATAACTATCTCAAATAAAACTTAATTTTATAAAGTAAGAGAAATCACCACAATAAAAAGCAAGAAAAGTAACAAAAGGCATACACAATCAAAGCCTATAGCGTAACATCATACAAAAAAAAATATAAGCTAATTCACTTTACCCTACTTAAATAAACTTGTTTTTAAATAAAGTAATTTAAAAAGTACCAGCAGGGGCGTGCGGCGCGTGCGGCGCGGGCGCGTGGTCCGGGTCGGCGTCGCCGGGCTTGCCGTTGGCCATCTCCCACAGCCGCTCCTGCAGACTCTTCTCCGGCGCCGCTGCCTCGTTGCGGGGCGACTTCTCGCGACTTTCGCGACTCTCGCTGAGCGAAATGAGATAAGTTAATACCAACATAATAAAAATAACATAATATAAAATCATAACTACAGTAAATAAATACTACAAATGTACACATACAAAATAACTTCACGCTGTATTCCTCATATAGGATAGTGAGTAGTAGGCAGAGGAAATCTAGTGTTAAAAAACTTCATTCCCTGCTTTGTTTTCAATTTTTAAGACTGTATGGACACTTTTCTACTGCATTAAAATAGTACTTATTTTCACTAAAAAATGTAAAATTTCTAAACCAAGCTTAAATAAGTTTATAAGTCAACTTGCACTTTATAATCTTTTAAAATCTAATTCTTTTATAAGACAATAATACAAAACATACAAATTGAATATCTACCACAACGCAAATAAGATTTATAAAATGCAACCATTATTAGTATACTCTCTACATATTTCACTCCTCGACAAGGCATCCTCAGGAGATGTTAGACTGACTGTTAAAATGCTGGGCAAGTCAACTAATGAACCTAGTATCTTAGCGGATAGAGATCGTCAACTGACCGGTTATTACTGTCCCGGTTGCTGAACCGGTCCCGCTCGCGGTCGCGCTCCCTGTCCCGGTCCCGCCGCTCGCGGCCGCGCTCCCGGTCTCGGTCGCGTCTGTCGTCTCTTTCCCTAAACAAATGAGAAATATTTGATAGCTATAACTTATACTTACAGCTTAAAATTGAATATGATTCTGACTTTCTTTTTATTGCTTTGCTAATCGCTAAATAAGCTATAAGTTCTCATTGGGCTACATTGAAATCATCAAATTAAATTTTTACTAATTTCCATTAGCCAATAAATATTAAAGATCATTTTCAAACTTTTAAGCCCTAAAACATATAAAAAATTATTAATAAATCATTTTTAAGACAAATGGTTTCTTTATTTAAAATTTATAAATTTTCCTTAAAATCTTTTTTCCTACTATTGGATAATAGGAAAAAAGATTTTAAAACGTATAACAACACGCATGTATAGAACATGAATAAAATAAAATAAAAACGACATATTTTTTCTTTACTGCTGCGGACGGGATTCGAACTCATGATCAGTACAACTGAAGTCAGTAGTAGTTAGTGCTAAAGTCCTTGTTCCCCACTGCCACATTTCCACTAGTGGTAATCGAATCCACAAGTGTCAACACGTCACGTACGTTGTTATACATTCATCAACGGTCACCTGGAGGCGGCGTCGCGGCGCGGCTCCCGGGCGGCGCCTCGCTCGCGGTCTCGCTCGCGGTGCCGGTCTCGCTCGCGGCGGTCTCGCTCGCGCCGCTCGCGCTCGCGGTGGTCGCGGCGGCCGTCCTTGTCGCGCTCGCGCCGCTCATCGTGCTTGTCGTCGGCGGAGGCGGGCGCGGGAGCGGGGGCGGGAGCGGGCGCGGAGGCGGGCGGCGGCTGCGACACGTCGTGTGCGGGGAAGCCCGGCGGTGGCTCCGACGCGTTGAACGACGGCGGCGGTTTCGAGAGAAGCGCCTGGATCTGGAAAGAGATGAATACGCTTTTATTAGACGTATTGCAAAGTACATCAACCACTATATTTTAGCCGTTTCTTTGGCTATAGTCACTTGTAATGTATTGAATACATCATGTGAAATAATAAATGATAATTTTCATGTTACCAAAATTCATGAGATCTATAGTATTACTTATTACTGTATTTTTTTATTTTTTTGCCTATCCTGCAATAAACTGAACTGCAATTTGTGTCAATTAGTATTTTATGATTATTTGCATTTGTACATTACTTGTATCATAATTAATCGTTTATTTTATTTTTATTACTTATATATTATCTTGTTCATATTTACAGTCACACCACAAATATTACATAAATATAAAAGTACTATATTATTTGTCATTTGATTGAAATATAACTGAAAGAATAACTAAATTATAAATGTATGTTAAGTATTCTCGTGTAAAACAACAATAACAATGATCGAAAATAAAACAATAGGCACACATTCTTTGCGTACAACTCACCTGGTCGATGGACATGCTGGCGACGTCTGCGAGGGCGGGCGGCGGCGGCGCGGGCGCGGGCGGGGGCGGCGCGGGGGCGGGCGGCGCCTCCTCGTGCTCCTCCGGGTCCAGGTCCATGTTGTCGTCCGGCGCCTCGGCGCGCCCCGTCTGGTCCATAGATGAAAACGTTATACAAGTACAGAGAAGTGGACAAGTAATAATAAAATGTACAGACAAGTAATAACAATGTTGTATTTACGTAGACAAAATTGGAGTTATTTTATAATATTAAAATGGTCAGAACAGAGACAAGCAAATTTGAGAATGGCGACAATACGTCAATTGTCATTTACGTGGACAAAATTCCTAACAACGAATTCTTGGCTTGTAAGAAGATAAAACATAAAGGCGGAGAGCAGGGACAAAGCAACAGAGTGTATTAATACTAAGTTACTATGGTTCCTGCAGTTCCCTCTGCCTACCCTGCCGTGTGTGGGATATAGCGTGAAGCTATATATAAAAAAAAGATAAAGCACAAGGAAGAAAAAACCTAAACTCACAGGTGTATGCTGTACAGGCGGCAACGCGTGTTGATGCTGCTGATGTTGATGATGAGGATGTGCATGTAACGGCAACACCAAGCCACCGACATTGACTCCCATTAGGCCGCTTAGAAAGCCACCTACCATACCTTAAAAAAAAACAAAAACTTATATCAAAATATGTATAACATTTATATATATTTTGATTGTAAAGTTATATATATCAGAGCCACATTTTGAACCATGGTACAGAATCACTGCCTCATCCGGAGAGGTCTACAGAAAACCTGCAGAACTCTCTTTCAGTGGCAGCGACATCTGCAGTCTGTGAATGGTTTGTTATCATCATTAACATTAAATATCTTTATATATTTGGTATACTAAATGCCTTGCCATTTGTATATATGATATAGAATAACGATAATGCTATGAATTCAATGATGATGAAATAAAATAAGTTTTTAAGAAAAACAAACATATAAACAGAGAACCGAACCCATACTTTTTGGGTACCATTCAAGCACCCTAGACAAAACATTCCTGTTGAACTACTTTACAATTATTACATTATCTTGTTAGGTTTTTCTCATTACTCCATAAAAAAATTAACGTTTCCTTATATAAAAACAATATAAATGGGAATCGAACACCATACTCTATAGAAAATAGTGATTTATTTCTAACCTGGCTGTGGAGGCATGCCGGGCGGGAAGCCTAAGAGACCTGCTTGTTGCAAGGCGCCTTCACGCTGCAAACCTGGAAATAGAGATATGTACATATACAAAAATTAAGTCTAGTTTGGTTCTGGAGTAGTTCAGTGTAACATTTAATCTTTTAAATTTTCCTTAAACAATTTCAATTAAAGAGTGATAATACAATTTCTTATAATACTAAAATATATTATTGAAAATTAATTAAAAATTCTAGACAATTCTTTCGAAGAGTTCCTCTTAAAACATAAAAGCATCTGGAAACGTTTTAATTCTCTAATATTTACAAAACTTATGTAACTTAACCTGTTTTACTGTAAAACCCAGAATTTATATTATTAAATAGTTTTCAAAACTATTATTGTAAAAAAAATATATTTTATTTACTAACCATTAAAAAATAACACATATTAATTACAAAGTAATATTTGGTTTTAGCTTCACGCTTTATCCCGCACATGGGAGGGTAGGCAGAGGGAACTAGCAAAAACCATATGCAGCTAGTGTTAAGACACTCCGTTGCTTAGTCCCTGCTTTCTCCTTTCCCGCTTTCCGCTTTTAAATGTTAAATAATAATTTACTGTACTATTTATAACATAATTTGAACACTAACCAGGCACCGGCGGCCGTATAGGTGGCACTGCAGCACCCAAGCCCGGTGGTAGAGCTGCTGTCATACTGCAATATGTAAAAAATATTCATATAATTATAGTTAAATATAATCAATCAAAAGTAAATCAGCTTATCTTTCATACTTTTGCTTATATTTTAGCTACATATAATTTTGTGAATAGTTAAAAAAAGAACTCAATACCATGGCGCAATTGAAAAATATACCACAAAACATATTGGTTGTGTGTCTGACTTGCCTTGCCACAAAAAGTCGTTATTGATTTATTTTAATTTAAATACTTTATATAGTTTATAATTACCCGGGCGGCGGCATGCGCACGGGCACGGCGGACATGGCGGGCATGGCGGGCAGCGCCGGCATGGCGGGCAGCGGCAGCGGCAGCGACGTGGGCGGCAGCGGCAGCGCGCCCGGCATGGCGGGCAGCAGGGGCAGGCCCTCGCCCATGCTCTTCGGTATTATCTGTCGTCAAACATGTTTATTAGTGATTATTGCTATTCATTTACTTAAAAATTAGGAGGACTACTCGGAGAGCATGTATGAAGAGGTTAATGACAGTAGACGAGGCAGTAGAGGTGTGCAGGGACCTGGAGCATTTGGCCCTACTGTTCACTCTGACTATCCCGCTAGGGATAGAGCGTGAAGTTGTGTGTGTATGTATGTGTGTGCGTGCTGTATGTAATAGAGCACATACTCTGGGAGGCAGCCAGGGCGGCAGCGTGTCCTCGTCGACGGCGCCGCCGTCCTCCAGCGCGTCCAGCGACAGCGCGCCGAGCAGCCAGCGCGCGTGCAGCGCCGCCCACGGCAGGTACGCCACGCCGAGCTCCGCCTCCCAGTAGTCCTTCCACTCGCGCCCCTTCACGCCCTTACCGGCCGCCCACGCCACCTGGGACAAACAAAATACACTAAGGGTAGAAAAAATTCTTAAAGAACAAAACGTATAAAAATTTGAACGCAAGTTAGAGTCCGGCTGCGATCAAATTTTTATGTTTGTTTAAGTATTTTTCAGTATAAGTTAGGTTTAAGTACAAGGTATATAATAACTCACGGTGATCTCCTTGGAGTGCAGCTTGTGCTTGTTGAGCTTGGCGCGCGCCTTGGCGGCGTCGCGGCGGCGCTCCATGACCACGAAGGCGCAGCCGCGCGGCGCCACCACGTCGATGCTGACCACGCCGCCGTGCGCGCCGAACAGGTCCGACAGCTCCTCCTGCGTGGCCAGCTTGGACAGGTGCCCCACCCACAGCGTGGTGCTGCACACTGCCGACGCAAACAAACACAGCTGTACTTATTTACTTGCTTACTCACACTTACATGCTTGCTTGCTTACTTATGCAGTTTGGCAACAGAAAACATTGATCATTTTTATAAACTGATTGCATGTGTATGGAATCTAAAAATATACAGTATCTTTTTTAATTTCCTAGTTTACATTCAATATCTCATCAAAATGTAATTGTAAACTATGTTTTGAGTATTACTTACTTTTTTATGCCGCCACTCACAATTAAATAATAAAACTTAATACATAAATTAAATAATTTTCAAACACTACAAAAAAATATTAATTACCGCTAAGATTCTCCTTTTTTATAGGCGGCAACCCTTTCTTTTCTCTTTCCCTCTGCTTCTCCTTTTCCGCTTCTCTTTCTTTGTAACTCTTCTCCCTGTCTCTATCGCGATCTCTGCAAAACAAATAAATACAGCACTAATAAGATTACGCAAGAAAAATACATTTAGTTTTCCGCATTTCTCTAATATATATATATATCACCTGTCGCGGTCGCGGTCGCGTCGGCGGCGCGGCGAGCGCGAGCGGGAGCGAGAGCGGGAGCGGCGCCGCCTGCGCGGGGACTTCGAGCGGGAGCGGTGGCGGCGCGACTTCGGGGATGGGCTCCTGGAATAAACAATTTAAACGTTATGCAAAAGTTTATTTAAATGAAATATATTTTCAATTTGAATTGAGAACTATCAATTATGATATATTTAATTAAATGTGAGATTAAAATGTATACAGTGTGTGGATGTTACCGCGACCTTAAAATAAACCACAGTATTAACTAGCCTTTATATTTATAAATTTGGTAAAACTATAAAAGAAGTAACATTTTCAAAAATAAAAAAATGGTATTTCCAGCAAAATAAATAATCAAATTATTGTTGCAAATTAAAATGCTATTTGTCAAGTATTGATAATTCTTAAGTAGTTTTTTGTATATAGTATTGAAATATTTCACCCTATAGGGAGTTTTGACAAGGCTTTGTCAGATATACCTTGTATGGCTGAAGAAACAAAGAGAAAGTCAAGTTCTAAGTTAGAAACTGCTGGTATAACCAGCAGGAAGGAAGGAACATAATGCAGCATTTATTGTTTTCAAAACAGGGAAATAATAAGACTTAAGTGGTCAACCCTCAATGTTGAGGTAGTAACATGTGTTATATTAGAATCAATATAATATTTACCTAGAATCATTAGCGTCAGGTATTTCTATGACCTGAGGGCCTGTCTCAACAAATTCTATATCTGACTCATTTGCCATATCATCTTTAGGTTCATTTTGTTTTTGTTGTTCTGATTGTGAATTCTGAAAAAGGAACAAGATATTAAACTTTAATTTTCATAAATACAATCTAAAATGTTTTTTAAAATCTATATATTTTTTTAAGTAAAAATTATAATTAACACTTAAGAACTCGCTAATGGGTCCATTGGACCCAGTCCCTTGTATTTCGTTGCATTACTTAAAAATTACGACGTTTGCGACTTTGCCGTTCAAAGTACCTTTCGACCATAGAATAGGGCGGTAGATAATGTTCTAATTTGTCAGTTAGTGCGCTGCATGTAAGTACTACGGACGTATAAGGTGAGTGTGGGTCCGATAGACCCAGTAGCGATTAAATATGTAAGCGTTTTTTTCATCTAAATATTTTTATTTGTTTACTGTGTTTGTTACATTATTTCATAGAATATGGCGGCTAACCGCCCTTGGAGACCTTACGGAATAGAAGAATGTGTAAATGAAGAAATAGAAGACGAAGACTGTTCTGAGACTGAAGATTACCTAGAAATATGCGAGCATGAAACAACTTCCGTTTCCGCAAAAAAGTAACCACGAGGAACAAAATACTTAAGATAAGCATGAATTAATCTCCCAGCCAAAACAAGGCATCCGTCGACCTGCACCTGATTATTGCCGTTCGGATTTAGAGTGTGTTTCAATCTTTCAAAATGGTTATTTCATTGGTAAAGATAAAAGTAATGTATAAAATATTGAAAAACCGGCAAGAAACGTAAGAACTCAGAGTCATAATAATTTGAAATAATAACTGATTACAACGCCTTCAAATGCAGAGTTGATGTAGTTGATCAGATGACTGGAACATATTCTGTGTCAAGGCGAACTCAAAGATGGCCTACCAACGAGCGGACGGAAAGTACACTGCGGTCTGTGTAACTGGAAGAAAGACAGGAAAGCCAAAATTTTTTGCGTAAAATGTAATATATCAGTTTGTATAGAACACATGAAACAGATTTGTGCAAGTTGTTATAGCTTAGCTTGATAAGGAAAGTTTAAGATCTGTTGAAAAGTGATTTTATCCCAAAAATATAACCCAAAATTTGTTCATTTTTAAAGTTGATTTTGCTAGTTCCTATAAAGATTAATCTCTTATTCATATTATGTATTAGTAGATACATTATAGTAGTATATTAGGGTAAAGAAGATTTTGTTTAGAATATATCATTACAAAATTTAGAACTATTAGTCTAAGTTTAGTCATAAAACTATGCCAAAATTCCTTATTGTTTTGTACTGACTATTTGATTAAGTAAAAACAATAAATATTTATATTTTATCAAATATTTGTTTTCTTGTTGCATTTTACTAACGTTATTACAATATACCCACAACTTTCATTGAGCAGTTTTGAAAAAAAACACCTGACTTTGTCTGGGTTCGCTGGACCCGGTAGCGAGTGTTCATGTTGCATTGCGGAGCGCGGATCCTTAAGTGTTAAAAAATTAGTACAAAGACTGTATAATATAATACAATGTTAATAAGGTGGGTTTTTTTTTAAATTTCACCCAATTTCAAGTAACTTGACCTTAACACCAAAATCATAGAAAAAAATATATTGAACACAATATTACCAGTTGAACCAAAATTATAACATATTTATAAATATATTTAACCACTTATAATATGTGCATTTCAAACCAAAACTTACTAAAAATGGTTGATTTTGACTTTGTTGTAGCTGCATGTCCGACATCATTGGCATTAAATTCTGAAATTTAAATAATTTATTACATTAGTTATTATAGTGTAATACAAAGGTAAATTTTATTAAAACATCTTGAAAAATAACTAAATGAGAAAAAGTAGTCATCTTGTTCTACATTCTTATAGCAAATTTTCCTAAATATTTTCCTTTTGACTGTTCACAGTATCCTATCTTGAACTAACAGAGTATGCAAAAAATATAATGTCATATAGTTTTTTTTTATTATTATTATTTTTGTTATTTTTTAGCTTCACGCTTTATCCCGCACATGGCAGGGTAGGCAGAGGGAACTGCTGGGGGACCGTGGGAACCTAGTGTTAAGACACTCCATTGCTTAGTCCCTGCTTTTTCTGTCCCTGCTTTCCGCCTTTTTCGAGGCATTGCGTGTTGAGTGGCAGAACTCAACGCCGCGCTTTGTCTAGTTTGCCAGAGCGAAGAAAATGGAAATAGAAAAATCCATCTCCTCCGACTGGGGATCGAACCCAGAAACCGTCGCGTTACAGGCATGCGTTGTGCCTCTGCGCCACGACGGTCCTATGTCATATAGTGATGTTGGGTAAGTTAACGTCGCTCTATTTTTGGCCAGAGTAAGAAAATCTTTTATATCTTACATGTTTACACAGTAATATATCAGTATAAATAATGTATTTAGTTTAATGAAATAAACTTACTGGTATTTGCATTCCAGTCATAAGCTGCATTTGCGCTTGCAAACTTTGTAACTGCCTCATAATCTCAGGATTCGTTAATATACTGAAAAACAAAAAAATTAAAAATATTGTTCAGTACAACATATTTTGCAACGTTTTGTGGATTTTATAAAATTATATTTGAAGGAAAAGTTTTAGACCATTTTATAGAAATAAGTAGTACAACATTTCACAAACACAAGTTTTACATGGTAAAGGTGTAAAAAGTCAGTATATTTTAAAATAATGTTTGATATAAACACTTCTGTATTGACATGTTGCCATGGCAATACTTATTTCAGATGTCAAAGGCTCTTACAGTTATCTTATTCTTTGAATATTTGCTATAGTTTAAATTATAATAGCAAATAAAAACATAAGTATTCAATAACACATCCAAATATCACAGAAACAGTAATTCCCCATTTTAATGTAAACTGGCTAATTTAATATTAAAAGAAATATTTTCAGATATAAAATTCTAATTCTAATTACCTGCCAAGTGCATCAGTAGGATTATGAGTATTATGACCGGCATGAGATGCATGTGTACTGTGACTACTGTGTGTACTATGTGCATTATGTGTACTATGGGTATTATGTGTATTATGACCACTGTGTGTATGTGTGTTATGAGAGTTATGCGACGGTTCTGGAGCTTGCTCATCTTCACTCTCATATTCAAAGTCGTTGAGTAGTTTGCGATTGAATTTAGCTGGCTGTGGTCCATTTGAATCATCTTGAAACTGAAATGTGTAGATATATTGTATTACTTATTAGAATAAACAAGTACTAGGATAATCGTAAAAAAAAATATATATTTTACTATAGATTTTCATGAACAAGTATTTAACATTTCATGCTAAATTAAATTACTTGGTTAGAAAGTAATTTTTCTGGTAAATAAACTAGTTTTTTATAGTGTATATACATATCACTATATGTACAATTAATCGGTCCTAGTTATACCATACTTGATTTATGTTTTTTTTCTTATTTTGCCTACAAAATAATACTCAAATCTTATTGCAAAATAATAATACTTGAATATATTAAAATATAAAAATAACTATGTTTAACTTTAGTAATTATTATTTCTTACATACCGCATCACCCATGGGTGAGGATGTGTGTGGACTATCTTGTCGAGCCATTGGGGACATTTTGTTATCTGAAGTATTATGAGTAATATTAAGGCTACTTCCTGAAAATTAAAATGTTAATTATTAAAAAAACATACCATAGTCATAGTAGTATAGGCTTGTAAAAAGCTACAAAATGATTAACATTTTATTTGAAGTAATAACAATAACTTATATAGAATTTTAATTCAAGAACCATTTTTTTTTTTTTCAATTATTTCTTATATTTTTTTAAGTATTACATACCATTGGCAGTATTGTTTTGTTGTTGCTGCATTATTTCTTGATGCAAAGGATGATTAGGGTCAGCCATATCTAATAATGGTTGAATCACTTCAGGGCTAAATACATTATTTTTTTGCCACAAATTTAAAACCCTTATAATGTTGCGCTGAAATATAAAATATGAATGTTTTGAATAAAAAAAAAGCAATATTTTTGTCAAGTGTTTTATAATGCCAATAAGAAAATATCATTACTATTAATGCTTTTCACATAATTTTAATTATACAAATTTTACCAATTTTTAGTATGAAATAAAGTTTATTTGTTTGATTTATTGAAGTACTATAATCGTTTTTATTTTACAACAAACTTTACTACTTTAAATAGCAACTTTCAGTTGTTTGACAATCAGTAACAAAGTTTTTGTGGGCACTGACTTGTTATCTATTTTAATTACTCTCATTACATTGTATTTATAGTAGTTATTATAAAAAACACATAACCTAAAAGCAAGTTTTATATAATAATACCTTATCATCATCAGGGCATCTAAAGAGGTTCGCAAAAGTCTGTTGCATATTTTTAGCAAACCTTGGCGCAAAGACATCCTTATCTTGACCGAATTGGTGTCGCGATTGCCTCACTATGGAGTCTATCACATATAAACCTGGAACTTTGTATTCGGGTTTGCACTTTTGTATAAACTTTTCCACACTATGTACTACATGTTTGTAGAACTTTATGGCCTTTATAGCACCTCTTGTGATAGCACTCATCTTTGCCTTTGATATAGGAGGCTTGTTTTCGTACAACCCGGATAACTGAAAGTAAACGATTTGTAAGAACGATGCCACGGTTAACTTGAACCACTATAAAATTTAAGCAATTTTACCTCCGCGTTGAACGCTTTAACTTCAGGCATATCCATTTTTGTAATTTATTTCACTATGATTAAAATAATTATGGAATTAGACTACTTAAAATAATTATTTGCGTTAAGAAAATCATCTTCTAGAGCAAATCAACATGCTCAGAATTACAAAATGGCGTGTTTAATATTGTGTTGCCATATTTCATGTTTCGACATTTTAATTACATAGTTTCATTTTAATAGACAAGAAAAACTGTGAATTAATTGTTCTAGTATCTTTTTTATATGCCCATTAATTTATTAATGTCATATACCTATAATTTACGAATAACATATGATAAATGCTTCACTTGTTGTGCTTTCACCAATCACTTAAGATATATAGTCAATTCACTTAATATTCAAATCAGTATTTTAAACCACACTCTACGGATAATGTTGTCCTTTTATTTTGACATTTGACTTAAAAATTATATATTTTTAAATTACATTACAATTTGTTTACTTAGTTCATTAATTTTCTTACAACATGAGATTACCTTAAAATAATAAAACTGTTAGATGTATTTTAATATCAAGGACGTTAGGCTTAACCAAAAAAGAAACTTTTAAATATCTTGTGGTTGTAGACGTCTCTTGAGAGAATTTCAAACAGTACTTGGGCTTGAATACAGTTAATTGGATTAGTACCTTAGAAGTATTCAATAATAAATTTAAAAATTACCCGCTTAAGAGAATCACAGGTTACAATAACAAGTTGAATGATTTTAAAGGATGCTCAAAGAACTATAAAAATCAGGTACTAAATATAAAAAGAAACACTTCTAATTTGTTATTACTATGTAAATAATTGAATTTTTAAATATTGATTAATTTGGTTATACAAGGTATTTTTTTAATCTACTAGGTTTTTTCATTTTAACTAAAGCTTCATATAATTGCACCTGCAGCATTTCTTCTCTGTGCAAAATGGTTATTGACTCCTTACTTTTACGCCTCATATTTTTTTACTTCTTTACAAGCACAGATAAACAAACCAATTTAGCGTTTACCACCTAAATAACAAAAACATTAGCTACATTATTTTATTTTCAATATTTATATTTTGTATATCTTACTTATATTTGAAGCCATATAATGAGTGATGAATATGCAGCTGTTAAGCGTGGGAAATTAGTTTTAAAAGGTGATAAACCTAAGTAAGTTTTTCTGGTTTCGGATATATAATGTTAAAGTTATTCTATTGAAACTGGCATCTGATTAGGTTATTATAACACTTATTATTTTTGTAACTGTATGATTATAAATATATTGTCGTATAATTTCAACAAAATTTACCTACATTTAATAGACAAAGACATTTATTTCTACTTTAATCAACTTTTGTAACAGAGCAAAGAAACGCAAACATAAAAAGAAGGACAAATCGGAAGATGATACAGTTGATGAAGATTGTCTTAAGCATGCTGGATGGTGGAAAGTAGACAAATATGAAGATATTACAGGCTCAGTTGCTATTGAATTTGGAAATAATGCTTATATATCAGCCTTAGACAATGGTTTATTTACCGTTGGAGCTCCACACGGGGACTTCGAAGGGCCATCACCTGAAGAAATATTTACAGCGTTTCCTGCTGGTGAAAATAAATTTGCTTTAAAGTCTGGTTATGGAAAATACTTGGGTACTTCTTCCGATGGTCTAGTAATAGGCAGATCGGATGCAGTTGGCCCTATGGAACAGTGGGAGGCTGTATTGCAGGATGGTAATTGATTTATCATTTATTAGTCATATTTTTGTTGTATTATTATTATTATTCAATGTAATCAAGTAATAATATATCAATATTTCCTTATTTATAATTAAAAACATTTATCTCTTTATGACAAGTCATCATAACTACTAAAAAATGAACATCATGAATTCTTAAGCAACTAACTATAAAATAAATATATGTTAACACTGATCCAAAATGTTAAATATTATTTAAAAATAAATGAAATCTAAACATTATTTTACAGGCCAAACAGCAATATTGAATTCATTAGGTAAATTTGTGACTATAACTGAAGATGACTCGGTGGTGGCCAGAGATTTAACTGCAAGCAAACAAAGTATGTGTAACATACGCAGCAACAAGAGTAGAGAGGTGAATACTGTAAAAATTGTAGAAGAAGAGGGTGACTTGGCCGAAGTGGAAGTTAATTATGTGTAAGTTCTTTTTTATATTAGAAATTAAAAAGGAAGTATAGTCTTTCACTACTGGTAATAGAGATTTTCTTCTTTCCATCTAATTTTGAGATAATTCATAAGAATACATCAACAGTTATTATAATTTGTTTGTGTGAAACATGTAACATAAAATTATGATGAATTTGTCATGAATAAACGTGATATCAAATTTTAGGTTTTGATACTCAACAGTTGTGGCTGTGCATTGTCTGTCAGTTGGTCATTCAGTTTTATATATATTGATGTATTGAATCTACAATGATCTTTTTTTTTATAGCTTCACCTTTTTATTCCCCATATTGCAGGGGAGGCAGAGGGAACTCTGACTTATTCGAGGCATTGCGTGTTGAGTGGCGGAACTCAACGCCGAAATTTACAATAATCTCACATATAATTAAAAAATGTTCTACATTATGTTGCTATGTTTCTATATACTATACTTGTATCTATATCGTTTATATTACATTTTCCAGGAAAAAGTTCCAGAAGTTTCAAGATAAAAAACTCCGTATCAATGAGGGTAGCACTTCAGAGTTAAAAAAAGCGAAAGTGGAAGGGAATCTGCATGAAACACTACTAGATCGTAGAAGCAAAATGAAAGCCGATATATATTGTAAATAAATATTAAATAGATGTTTAATTTCTTTTTTCCGGTTCATATTCATGTATTCTATATCCTTCAGTTATAGACATAAACAGAACCTAGAGCTTAAACATTATACTCTCTATTTTCATTCCAATTTGAGTCTTTTGATAATGAGAGTGCCAGTTGAGCACACATCACTCCTCAATGTCGCGTTCAATGAGGAACACACAATTCTTTTTGTAAAATAACACTTTAAATACTTATAATTAGAAATCAGTACTTATAAAATATCCATCCATTTGAATAATTAAACAAACATAAGAGTGGGAAAGGAAAGCAGGAATTACAATTAAAATGCAAACATATATTTTCGGATGATTTATTTCTCTTGCAATGACATTCGGTACAAGGGGCCTAAAATGTTTGAGAATAATTTTGTATACACCGCTTTCTTAGAAACATACCGTATTCGTTACAATCATAGAGAATTTGAAAATACTACCTACATGTCTTATAAAAAACCATATCTACACCTAAACCTAGTTAGACTAGACGCCCTAGTCTATCGGAACTTGATTCAGAGCTTTTATTTAGCGTTCAGTAATCCCGAAGCCTGTTTATTTTACAAATATAAACAAATTATTATTACATCATTCATTAATTTAATTAATAATTCATTATTTTGACACGAGAAAATGGCGCCAAGATTACGCAAATAGTCAAAATTTAAATCACAGATTATCAAATCTCATAGAAACAGGCAGAATTAAACAGGCTTTAGAATTATGCAAGTTACAAAAAATGCAAATTAGTCTCTGAAGTAAGCGACACTTAAAAAGTAAGCTTTCAGTCGAGTTCATAACGATAACCTACGATTAAATTTTAAATTATACTGGCATTAAATGTTCAAGGGCTACCTTTGTAAATTAAATAAACAGATTATAATTATAATTTCATATATTTCATAAATTCAATTTAATTTACAAAAGCAACTGTCAAAATTCATTTTATTTCCACCGGCACAACGGTCTACGGTTTTTGCATAGTACATAAATGTCTTCACTTTACCTTCTAACTTAAAATGCATACAAATAATATCTGATCTTCCAAATTAAATCTGTAATTGTCGAATGCGATAGATTCTGTGATTCGAGCATGAAATAGAAAAAAGTTACCAATTAATGATGACGATTATTTTAAGTTCAAACTGAGGAAATGATAATAAGAACTTGTAATTATAATATTATAATTGTTTACGACCATTTTATTATTCGGCCAGTACCAGATCACTCTTAAGAATTCATTTGTAATATTAAAAAAAAAAGTTTTGCTTTAATATCAAGTGTGACATGGCACTGACCATAGTTTACACAAACAAACTGATACGATCCTAAACAACTAACAGTTAATATAATTAAATTTAAATGTAAATTTTACATTTTTCATCTATATTTTATTTTTACATTTCCCAATATATGTACGTATTAGCATTTGTCACATGATTCGTTCACTAAATTCTAATTTTGGCGTATATATGTATGTAGGTATGTATGTAAAACATATATTAAAAAAATAGTGCTTAACTTGCCACTAAAGAAAAATTGTTGTACTATTTCTTTCATAATCGGAAAAATAAAAGTGATTCGGTGGGCAATAACATTAAATAAGTTAACATCTTATACAAAATCAATATATTTCAGAGTATTTGAGATTGCATACATTACAAACGATCGAATCGATACAAATACAAATCATATTAATGTGTAACGTAGTTATTTTTTACTAAGCAAATTCTGAAAATTCTGAACCCAATAAATTACTTACATAAGAATAACATTTGTCACAATCTTAAACACTATATAAATAAACGACGTACATAGATAGATAGATACAAAAATAATGAAATAATTACATTTTAGTTAATTACTAGTAACATGCTATGACAATGGGTTGGAACATTTGCCTTCCCTTACAAAGTGTTCCTTTACTGTAATTTACGAGGTTCAGTGTGTATGAAGCGTTGCGACGTAATAATATACATGTACGTAATGACAATATACACTTACTGTACAGCGAACTGCCGGCCGCCCGACCGCCGCCGGCCACTGGCGCTGTTGGACACAAGGTGACAATTCAACAAAAACTATTTAATTAATTTCTATATAAACGATAATAGTTGACATCTCGATGACGGGTGTGAGTTCTGTAGTATAAAGCTTACATTCTGAGAAATGACCATATCAAAACTCAAATAATTTAATTCAAAATAAGAACGCATCGCCGCGGACCGTCCTGGCGCGGAGGCGTAACGCGACGGTTTGTGGGTTCGATTCCCACTTGGGGAGATGGCTTTTTCATTTCCATTTTCTTTGCGTCGAGTCGTCACTCAACTCGAAATGCCTCTAAGAGGCGGGAAGCGGGGAACGGAGGTCCTTCCTCCACGTGCGGGATAAGCTACCTGCCGCCGTCTCAGCTGGGCGGGCGCGCGTCCGCGGCGTCCCCGCGCTCGCCCCGCTCGCCGCGCAGCCACTCCACGAACTCGTCCAGCATCACCGGCCCTGCGCGCGGAGAGTGTGTGAGAATGCGAGGAGAGTTGAGCCACAGTGCCAATGGTACTGTAGAGCGTATATCGTATCGACGAGGCCAACGTATATTGGCTAAAATGCAACATCGTCACTTTGCGGGAGGGGCCGTAAAGCCATATTGGTTAAACCGACCATTATGAAATTTCGCTTATTTACTTAGACAACTATCCTCTTCGTAATTTTTATATTATTTTTATTTTTTGTATATTGGCTTATAATCGGTACTTTTTGTTTTGTTCACTGTGGTCCGAAAACTCCCTAAAAAGGCCAATGGGGCATTTTGGCTTATATACGCGTAAAGTGGTAATTACTACAATATAAGGTTTTTACATTTTTAAGGCATAAATTGTCTAATATGGACTAAGACGAGATCTGTTGATTAGGAATAATGATTATTTGTGTATTCTTATATATATTGAATAAAGAGACGCACGTTGTACGATCAGATAACAAATAGTTGTAATTTAAATGATTCAAAAAGCTAATTCAACAAGTAATGACGAGTCATATGTGTCGGACACAACTCGCGGCACTGACAGGCGCCGTCGGCGTCGTAGGCGTGCAGCTGCGCGTCCACGGAGCGGCTGAACTCCAGGATGTTGGTCCACTGGTCGCGGTTGACGACGCGGTAGCGGCGCCCGCGCAGGAACTCGCCCAGCGGCGCGCGCAGCGACCAGCGCGGCAGCAGCACGCCCAGCAGCGCGCGCGCCGTGCCCGTGTCCAGCGAGCGCTGCTCCTTGTCCTGCGCACAGTAACTCAGATTTGCATATTAATCAGATTAATAGGCAAACTCGTGTAGGCTTACTTTTGTACTTTTATGGGAGTATCCGCTCATTTTAAATTGTATTATTTTTAAGATCAACCTTGTTTTTATTAATCCATAAAAAACATCTTAACTCCTTATAATATTAGTTAAAATATAGACATATCTCACCCTCGCAAAATCATACGAATATCTATATACTGCTTTGAACACGCATGGATCGCTGAGGAGACGACGCAGGTATTCTAATTTGTTTTGCAGTTTCTGTACACTGTCACATTGTAAGTCTGTTAAACCTGAAAGATACAAAAATACATAGTTAAAATCAATGTATAAAGAATATGGTTATGTTAAGAATTACTGAAGACTATATTAAATTATAGATTGTAGACATGAACTACTGTTCATACAGACAAGCCATTTTGAATGTATAAAAAAGTCTAAGTCACACCAACATTCATAAATATACAACTAAAAATCATTAAAATTTACACTTGTACAGTTATTTACATAAAAAATAATATTGGTGTTTTATCATAGTAAGGCATTTTCTGACTATAACTTATGGATGTGGACCTAAAAATATTTTCAATTGAAATAAAGATAAAAAACCAGAAAATAACTAATTAATATGTCTAAATAGTAAAAATATGTCAGTCAAGGCAAATAGTAAAATACATTTTAAAAACAAAATGAATTGGGTAACTATACTAAGTTACTGGGTACCAAGTTACAACTACAACTTTTTTTAGCTTCACGCTTTAACTCGCACTTGGCAGGGCAGGCAGAGGAACCATAGGAACCTAGTGTTGAGAGATTCTGCTGCTTAGTCCCTGCTTTTCTCTATCCCTGCTATACTATACCTTATAATTAGAAATACCTTTGAGCCATTCTTCTTGTGTAAAATATCCCATTTGTTTGGCACCCATTTTATATGCTATCACCAACATTACAACATTTTCTGGATCCACGCCAATGTCTTCACAAAATTTTTCCATGCCTTCTGGTCCTGAAATTAATAAACAAACAAATTTAATGGTTTAAATAACGTAAATTTTTATATGTATGTATTTAAATTTGATTATACATGTCCTAAGAGTAGTTAAGAATCTTTATTTATAATATAATGTCGTTAATTAAGAGATATGATGTTAGATTATGTAATCAAAGTTCTTGAACATAATGTCCCTTAAAAAAGTGAAAATTACAGATTTTTTCCATACTCAACATAAAGTGTGTTAGACAATAAAGTTAATGAAAAATAATTAAGAAACCATAAAAAAAGTATTTTTTTTTACCTAAAACATCTGGCTCCGAGATTGTTGTGTATTCTTTGAACCAAGCCAAACATTTCTTTACACTGAAACTTGTATCTTCTGATTTGGAATGTCTTCTGGAACTGGAATAAAAGACATTGGATATGTCAATTTTAATAAGTAATGAAAGAATCAGTACAATTTTTAAAATGTTTTTTTTATACCTCTTTAAAATTAGGTGAAGATATAATGAACTATAAAACCGTTCCATACTTAATTATTATTTTATTAGTGCTTGACTGACTATGTTGCATTATAAAAGTATGTTAATACAGTATTAGTATCATAACAATGTATGCAACCTAAGTATGTACATACGTATATACATACATATATATATATATATGTACATAAATATACATACTTAAGTTACATACATTGTAAACAATATATCTCCCATAAATGTTTAATTTACATTTGTAGTCATGTTAATGGTTTAGAAACAATAAATTTTGCTAAATAATAATAATAAATAATATAAATAAAATGAGATAACACATATATACATATGTCATGTAATCATTTTCCTTAACTTTCGTTTTATTGCATAAACTTTTAATATGCCCACTTAGAAGAACTAAATCATGAGTTTTTGATATTTTACAACTTTTATATCATATTTGAAATCTTCAATTATTTTAGATTTTGAATCACTCTGTTACTAAAAATCATATAAACAATGTATGTTTCCTAAATATATATATATATATATATATATATATATATATATATATATATATATATATATATATATATATATATATATATATATATATATATATATATATATATATATATATATATATATATATATATATATATATATATATATATATATATATATATATATATATACATATATATATACATATACATATATATATATATATATATATATATATATATATATATATATATATATATATATATATATATATATATATATATATATATATATATATATATATATATATATATATATATATATGTATATAAATTAAAAAAAGTACAATGTATATAAATTAAGTAACTGTTATTGAACTTACCATCTGTCAACAGTATGTAAGCTAACCAATTAATATATTTTAATATACTTTGTTATAATCAGTATGTATATTTTAAGATATTTCATCATAAGTACAAATGAAAACTGTCTTGCCAGCATGATTTCATTACTATAAATTCTGACATATGTTTACAAATATTGTACATGCACTTATAACATGTTAAAAGTGTGATGTTCTAAACATTTTTAAAACAATATTGTTTTTTAAAAACAATTTTGAGCTAACTTTCACTGACATTTTATCAAAAACCACTAAATTATCTATCTACTTACCACTTAATTACACTATAACTATCCCAATATGCTTACGTGTTTAACTTTTACTTTAATTTATTGTATTAATACAAGAATTAACAGCGCTCTATGGTTTCACATGTCTATGTCTGCGATCATGGTCAGTTAGAAAGTATATTATAGATGATGATAGATAAAGCTGTCTGTAGAGTATTTGAATTATTGGAAACATATATGCAACCAGTGTTTTCACCCACATATTTCCATAACAGGGGTAAAATCTAGCCTATATCTTATCCCTAGGTTCTTCCATCTATCACTATACCAAAATTCACCAAACATAGTTCAGCAGTTAAAGCTTGAACAGAGCAGGCAGACAAACAAGAAAGAGTTACTTTCTCATTTATAATTACTAGGAACAGGGATCAGATTGTTAAAATGCAACCCTACTATACATTAAGTAAAAAAAATATAAATTCATTTTCTAATAATATTTAAATATAATTTAAATAAATACTAAAAATACTTTAATCCTAGCTCACCTTGTGTTTCTGGAGCGTTTGTGATGATGATGGTCGTCGAGTGAAGTAGTTCCGGGCAACAGGTCTGTAGAGGGTGCGCCACTGCGCGTACGTTTACTGCAGCGCGGCATTGCTCTACCACCCTGTTATATATAATAACATTAGATGGATTCCATTAAATAATGGATAATAAAATTTGGTAAAGATGGATTAGTAAGATATTATAATATATTGAAGTCCACTTCCACATCCTAGAAGAATCCCAGAATTATATGGTCACATTAATTTTAAAACACAGACATAGCCCAGGTTAATTAACGCTCAATAAGTAGAGGTAGAATCACAACTGATAAGACAAGAATGAGAACATTATATACATGCAGTGAGTTATAACATTCAAAATATAAAACAGTTGGATAATAGTAGGTGAATGTATCTCGCTTATTATCAACCTGTCAAGTATACCATATATCAAAATGGCAATCTCTTTCATTTGATTCATTTTTCAATTTCAGAATCAGATTCTTTTGGAGTGTCATAATATGTAATTAGGAGAAACTGTACAAAATTAATTATGTTAATTGTTGATATTTCCAGATATAACATCATCATCCTTTGTAGAAGCCTAAAATGATTAAATATTTTCATCTCATGTCTCGAGCATTAACTATACCATTTATCCAAGTAGAACCACTATAAATTTGTTTAACTAAAGATAAGACCTGGCCGCGTCTTCCTTACTTGCAGGCATTTTGAGAAAGAAGTTGCATTAGCTGGCTTCGATTGGAGTAATCTGTAGGTAGCCACACATGATCGCCAAAAATAGAAATATCTTCTGTGAGACTATGTCTTTAAAGAGGGATAATAGGATCACATCATCACTATTAAAGATGGTCTTATATAAATAAGAATGTTAATGCATATTTTTAATGAGTTTTAAGACTAAGCTTAAGACCTTAATAGTGAATAAAAAAGTTTATCCTGGCCCGGTTGTGTGGTAGATGCTTTATAATTACATAAGCTTTCTATTATATATGCTGTAGGTTTAAATAATTAAAATAAATTATTTAAGATTTTTTTTAAATATAGAGACCCTTCACTTTACACTTTTAACTTTTTATAGATCTAATGTTAGTTAAGTGTGTGACATAACAAGACAACATAAATAATGTCATAATTTTAGTGTTTGTTTATTTGCTTTAAATCTGAAATGAAAATAGTAATCACAAATAGAACTTATTAGATAAAATATTAAGGAAAATATATAAATATAACTTTATAATTATATTAATTAATAATAGTGTTGAACCAAAACTTGTTTTGTATTCTTTGAACTTTAAGACAAGGCTAAATATGCTATTGTTAAAGATTCCATAATAGTACAACTAAATATCGATTATGCAAGTAATTAAGCAATATGCCATATATTATATGATTGAGAGTTTTTATTAATGAATTAGTTGTTTTGCATTTACCAATCTCTTAAGCCTAACACCCACGCGAGGAAAGTCGTGGTCTCAACTTAGTGTAGCTTTATAAAAGCAACTAACTAGAGAATGTTAGTTTAACTGAGGTTCTAATGATAAATACTTACTATAGGTGGCAGATTCGATATAAAACTAGAGAACTTGAAAGGGTTTTCGTCTCCTATTTTGCGAATTTGCGGAGACAGCTTGACGAAAAAATGTCTACTTGACAGGTCGATAATAACCTGAAATAAAAAATCAATGTGGGGATAAAGGGAGAGCGAAAATGGCACATAACACAATCACAATACAAGGGCATTAAACATGTACCTGAGTTTATTATAACAAAAATATAACAAAAAAAACAAACGGTGTAGTAATTCATAAATCTTGGCAGTACTTGGTGCCTTAAATGTTAAGCGATAAATACACTTATAATAACTAATTAATGTAGTATGAACAAGTGTAAAGAATAATTTTAATGTTTTTATAACACATAAAACATACCGTTCATAACAAATTATAACAAATTCTATTAAATTAAAGTGCAAACACAGCGGCGGAGAAGAGAAAAACTCAAAACGAAACTATTTGAGCTACAGATAATAACAAAACAAAACGACGTTTTGTCAATACTGCGCTTTAGCGAAACATAGACAAACTATTGATGTCCAATAAAAGATTATAAATCAAAATTTTGATGCTTTTTAAACATGAAAAATTAATGATTACCAGTAAATATAATATAGTCATAGAAATATAAACTATTATACTACTAAGAAACTACTACGGTAAGGTACTAGAAAAAATTTTAACCATAGACAAAGTACTGCACGCAAAAATACTTGTAAACGTAGGCAGGTTGTTCTATCTAGGTGTTTTATTAGAATTTTAGATCGAAATATACTGTATCAATTCAAGTACCGATTTCACTGGATGGCTATAATTTTTTTGAATCAATGTGTATTTTTTAATTCATAAAATTTATTTTAGCATACATACAACATATGTTTATGTACGTACGTATTTTATTCTTAGAATAGGGTATTAAAATAGTAATTGTGATAGTTATTCTGCGTTTAGACGATTGCGGCTATCTATATCAAATGAAATCAAGTTGGCTAACGCAAAACGACATTCGTCAATTACAAACACTGATGGATATTGCTAAATGCTCCGACAAACTTTTCTCACTAAATTTGAACTTACTCATTTTAATTTTGTATTTATTAATATGTTAATGGATCAAAAGCTATTGTATCGATATTATCGGGTGAATTGATCCACAAATGAATCAGATAAAAAAATAAACTGTTCATAAACTTCTATATGATTTTAACTTATTTAAAATTTCTTTAGGTACATTACGATTTACAAATGGCACAAATAGAGAGAGTTTAGAGTAATTCTTATAATTCGATAAGTTTAGTCCAAAATATTTTATCTACATATATTTATGTCAAATTGTTATTTTTGTTACAAGATAATGTATCGTTGTTGCCATCCTATTTTTATTTACTGAATTACTTTAATCGGACACGGAATCTTCAAATGTTATCTCCAATATCAATCAAATATCAATCATAACCTAAATCCAGACTACAATATCCATATTTATCAGCATTAGAACAAAAAAGTTTTATTCGAATCCTGAGGTGTACGTGTACATCTTTTTTTTATAAACAAACAAATTAAAAAAAAATAGATTCTAATTCTGTTTGTGTTTTTGCATATTTGTTTAAAAGTCCATTGTTTTATTGTATATTTTTACTGTTTTATAAGATCTATTTTATAAAATGTCCTAAATATTTTTTTCTGAAATCTTGCAATTTAACTAGAAAGGTACTACTTCTTATTTAATTGTTATTTAACTTCTAAAACAAAACAAAAAAAACTGTTTAAAAATAAAAAACAACTAGAAATTTATTTAGTTCAAGGCATTCTATCGAAAACAGCCTACATATTGCAGTGCAGAGGTAGAAGAGAACGGTAGGCTCGAGGAAAGTGAAGAAATTGTACCTCAAGAAATTGTACGTTGGGTAGCGATAGTTTTGTAGAAGCTTCTTTATCCTGTTACCAGACCGAGAAAATGAAAATTAATTATAAGTGTTAATCTAAATTACAACAATCGGCTTAACGGTGAGACGCTGTGTTGCTGCGTCACGAGGATTTTGCGTGAAATTAAAAATTGAAAATATATATGTATCTACCTAGATAATCGCGGATGATAGGAACTAAAAATAGGCCGGCAAACCTGTACTAAATTATACAATTTTAGCAGCTTTAATTTAGTAGCTTCACGCTTTATCCCGCACAAGGCAGGGTAGGCAGAGGGAACTGCAGGGACCGTGGGAACCTAGTGTTAAGACACTCCGTTGCTTAGCCCCTGCTTACTCCGTCCCCACTTTCCGCCGTTTTCGAGGCATTGCGTGTTGAGTGGCGGAACTCAACGCCGCGCTTTGCCTAGTTTGCCAGAGCGAAGAAAACGGAAATAGAAAAATCCATCCTCTCCGACTGGGGATCCCAGGGGAACCCAGTAACCGTCGCGTTACAGGCAGACGTTGCGCCTCTGCGCCACGACGGTCGCCTTTAATTTAGTAGTAAGGTAATTTTCATATTAATCCTTATGTATTAAGTTCTTCATTACAGTTTTCCTTTATAAAATTCTAATTCGTATTTCAATAAGATTGTGGCTGATTAAAGTAAGCAATGGTAAAATTGATGAACTGCAAGTTGAAATCGTAGGTCAAAATAATTATAGGTCAACAAGAACTTAAAATAATTATAGGTCAAAAAGACTTATAAATTTGAAGCCATTTTGTTTGAAATAAGTTATATATACACATACAAAAAGTGACGTCAAAACATTAGGTTATATCTTTCTTTTTCTTTATTTGCATTCTCCCTTGGTAACAATTTTACAATTTCATTTCAAATAGATTTGATTACGCTGTTAATTTAATTTAAACAATAAAACTTTGTCTCTTTTGTTTGTGTTGATTTAGAGTAATTTAATTTTTGGTATTGCAAGAGGACAAAATGCGTGACAACTGACAAGATATCATTTTGTAAATTAACGTTTTATTAAAATTCTTAAATATATTCTAAAAGCAAGCCTACCGTGTCCTTCCCGTATCACCCTGGGTATGTTTCTAGAAGCTTTAATTGTTTCATACTTTTCCTTTTGAATCCTACAAATTGTTTTAATCTTAAGTATAATAGAGTCTTCAATCAAAAATATTATCAAAAATAAAACGAAATCCTTAATTTACAAAGAAATTATTCATATTCGGAAAGAGAAACTTATCAATTCAAGAAAAACGTCTACGTTCGTTCCATATTAATAACTTTCACACCTTAAGCGTAGAATAGAATTGTATATTTTAATTCAACGTTTCTCAAGTACGGCAGGCAAGCCGGCAACCTCCCGCCCGGTGAGGCAATGCATTTAAATTAAACAATCTTTTATTTCTGCTGCCTCCAGCGAGCATTTGCAATTTCCTCAAAACTTTTAATAGGTTTTCTTTTGTTATTTCGATTATAACTTCATTGTAATTGTAACTTATTTAGAATATAAAACATGTTTAATATTTGTTTCTGCTGCACATTATCTTATTAAAAACGCGATGGTTGCGGGTTCAATTAGGAAAAATAATATTATTTTTTTTAAACAAAACGTAAAAATTTAACCGCAGCTGGATTTGAACTCTGCACGATTTGCTAGAGGCGCGTATATAAATCCCGATGCGTTCAATTTTTTATATGTTTTTATTAAGTATTTTTTTTTTATTTAGCTTAACACTTTAAAATCATAATAATATTAAATGAATTATTTTTAATTTGTTACTCTGGTTACAAGATAAAGCTATTATCAAATTCACCGCTTAACAGGCAATATTACGAAAATTGAGATATGGTAAACGGAATAAAATTAAAAAAAAAACCCCAAAAAAAAAAGAAATATCTTTATATGTAGACTACAAAAGAAAAATTAACCATACAAATGAAAATAAGAACAGCGATAAGCTTCACATTAATTGGTTTATCATCGTGAAAATATAAAAGACCAATGTGTGAACGCTGATTTGGGCATAACTATATTTTTTATTATTTAATTGATTTATTTATTATTTATTTGATTTATTTATTATTTATTTATTTCATTATTTTTTAATATATTCAATTTCAAGTCCGTAGCACAGTGCCATACTGAAAACTCATAGATATTATTTCATATTAAAATTCTTATTTTTATTTATTGCCTATTAAAGTTATTTCCACTTCTCCTTCTGCTCATGTGCATGTAACGTTTTAAAATTTGAGTGAAAATAAAAAAATGACATGTTTTAATATTATATATCTATCCTGTCAACTTTGTTATATTGGCGTTTTGTTTTACAAACTAGGAAAAACGGTGTCAAAACCATAATTATATGAAAAAATAATTCTACTACTACATTACGGACGAAAACTCCTCAGTAAAATATTTAATCGTACTATTATTAATCAATGTAAGTAATCTTAATATGTAGTATCTTTACTTAAGAGGTGACTCTCCGGTACTTCACTTTTCATATCAACTTGGCCAAAGACATCAAAGTGTTTTAGGCAAAGTAATCTCATATCTCAGGTCCTTATAAACGATCTGTGAACATCATAAAACAGCTTAAGAAACCCTTTTCAAACTATACAAAGTTTGTTTAAACTTAATAAAGTGAGTCGTTTATTACTATACAACCTACATAGTGGAACGAAAATGGCGACGGGTCGGTCCCATTCAGCCGACAGTCTGTTCGCCCCCTCTCACCCTATATTACCCCAAGCTACCCTTTTAGTTAGTTTCTCGCCAACCCTCGTGGAGGGTGCACGTCCTTAATACATAAGTATTGACGCGATCTTTTCCGAAGTGCAATAAACATTTCGAATTTTCTCTCATATTGTGTTCACGTGTTTTTCGTCCTGTTATTCTATTTATATTAAGTTTAGTTTGTGATATTGTTATTTAATTGGATTCATTTAGGAAGGTGTTTGTTTTTGTTCGCTATAACAACTTACGTAAGTATTTACTGCATTGCGATACGCTCTAATTTTTTAATTTTCTACACAAAGTAATGGTTAGTCTAAGAAGTACCTACATCTTCTTCTATAAAATATATTATTTCCTAACCACTTCTTTCAATAAAAGTACAATTAATAAGTTAATAACGATTGATAAAATAAATTAATACTTATTTCATTTGCTTTTATTTTTATTACAAAAAAATAGTTATAATAGTAGGGATAATGTGTTTATTGGTACTTTTTAGTATTTTTTTGGAAGTAATAAGGTGTTTTTGTATATTTATATGACATAAAGAATAATTTTCATATATATCTTTTATAAAACTGTATATAAAGTAGATTTAAAACATTGCATTGTATATTTTTTGGTTTAGATATTTTCTTGTTATTAATTAATTTTCTTCTCTTATAAGATTATTTTTAATGCGATTACAAACTGTAGTAGCATATACCGGTTTTGATAGAATTTAACACATGTATATAAATCAAAGAATTTATGTCGAAGTCCTACAACTGTTTGAATTAACACATTATTGAGGGTCATGATCGAATTCGGCATTGTGTCGTAACTAGACCGATTGATTATACCGTCATTACGGCTTCTGAGGAATTTAAACCTGCAATCTCCACATACGTTGACTGTTATATATTTAGATATTTGTTTTTACGTATTTATCATCTTCGCCTAGGATTACTTCCTACTCTAACTATAAAAAATATGATAAAGTAACAGAAAAATAATTTCGCCTACATCTAAAGTATTGCTTATTTAAAGAAAAAAGTATCGTAAAATACCGTATAGTACCAATTTGACTAAAGTAAATTGTTAAGACGACACTACGTTCTATACAATCTAAACAGCAATAGATTTGTTGCAATATTTAGAGATTTTCCAGAAGCGTGCACACTTGCACTTGCATTTGCACAAGGGTTGCAACGCGTTTCCGCCCTAGCCCCTGCGCCCTCCCTCGAGTAGTGAAAATTCAATTGGAGGACCATTTGAGCTTTTATTTGATTTCCTAACGTTTTCCACCGTAACATGATAAAGCTTGTTCCGCGGATACCGGAAATGTTGTTGGAAAATTATATATTTCACTCCAGATTGAATGATAATTATTATGAAATGAAAGGAATTATTATGAGGTGTTAAGTTCTAATTCATAGCAAAAAAGGGATATACACATATGTTTATTACATATTAATAATGCATTCTAGTCACTAAATATGTTTTAAACTGAAGATCCCAGTTTAGTTACGTTAGCTTAATCTGAAAATCCAAACAGTAAGTAAGTAAAAATACGATTGAAACTGAATATATATATATGTATATATATATATATATATATATATATATATATATATATATATATATATATATATATATATATATATATATATATATATATATATATATATATATATATATATATATATATATATATATATATATATATATATATATATATATATATATATATATATATATATATATATATATATATATATATATATATATATATATATATATATATATATATATATATATATATATATGTTTCAATATTCAATCATTTTTAGAACGTCAACTAAATTCTGATGGACAAACTGCTGAAAATTGTTCGAATATTTAAATTTTATACGCGAGGGTATCACATGTACCTACAATTTTCAATATCGTTTGAAATTTTGTTGGTCACAAATATTTATAGCTAGAAATACTAGCTGTTGACTTTGTTATTGAATGAACTGACGTTTTTATAATTAGAAAGGAACAACAAAAGTGTGAAGTTTTAAGTTTGAAGCATAAACAACAGTCTAAGAGGAAAAATAAAGCCTGACGCCTACATTTATTGTAATTCAAAAGTCAAATATAAGATGTGAAGCATCACACTCTAATACCTATATATGGAAATGGTGCTTTAGTAGTTTTTCTCATAGAATATATTCTGATGGACTTCTATTATACACGATAAAATATTAGTTTTTTTTTAAGTAACTTAAAGAATTAAGTATTTTTTAAGTTGAAAATATTTCAACAAAACTTTTTTTATTCACTGTAATCACCCAATGTTATAAAAAATATTTAAAGTAGAGTACTTATACAGGTGTATCTGACACGGCGGCCGTTATCAAAACTACTTATAGGGGAAAATATTTCAAGGCTATATATAAAAAACTAGTTCATAATTAACAATAGTTTAGGCACAGGATCATTTTTCCTATTTCACGATATTTATACGTGCTGTGTAACGCGTGAGGTAGACATGATTAAATACAATTGACCTATAGACCTCGTATTACAAAAATACTATTAAATGTTGTCAATCTGTCACCTTTCATTTAAAACATAATCTAATGGGAAAGAGATATATCTCAGTCCCGCTCTGAAAGTACAGTGTACGCTCGCGTCATACTTGATAAAGGCCGTTTTATTTTGGAACAATAAAATTTAATTATTTATTGTGTTTGAAAAAAACATTTAGTTTTGAAAATTTTACTTGTTTTATAATTTTACCAAGTTTGTAAAGGCTAGTTAATAGTATGCTTTAAATGACGGCCGTGGTAACAGCCACATCCTGTATAAGTATATATAACAAGATGTGAAATATAGAATGTATAAGTATTATATACATAAAGTAGAAATATGTATACAAAGTCCGCACAAACAAAAATGCGGGTCAACAACTAGTCGATTAATAAATAAACTGACATACAATGATAGTTGACACTTTTGGATGTAAAATTTAGAAATAGGATAGAATAGAATGTTAAATAGGACCGTCGTGGCGCAGAGGCACAACGTCTGCCTGTAACGCGACGGTTTCTGGGTTCGATCCCCAGTCGGAGAAGATGGATTTTTCTATTTCCATTTTCTTCGCTCTGGCAAACTAGGCAAAGCGCGGCGTTGAGTTCCGCCACTCAACACGCAATGCCTCGAAAAAGGCGGAAAACGGGGACGGAGAAAGCAGGGACTAAGTAACGGAGTGTCTGTCTGCCATGTGCGGGATAAAGCATGAAGCTAAAAAAAAAAATATATGGGCTCTGATTTTCTCATTTGAAGACTTAATAACAATAACATTAATAAATAATAAACATTTTCAAAAAATTAAAATCATAAAATATATATTGATTTATTTCTTTTTTTTTTTAGCTTTACGCTTTATCCCGCACATGGCAGGGTAGGCAGAGGAAACTGCAGGAACTATTGGAACCTAATGTAAAGACACTCCGTCGCTTTGTCCCTGCTTTCTCCGTTCCCGCTATATGGATTTGCGCGCATATATTATAACACCACTCAAAAAACTATTTAAAAACTCAATTCATTTTTCAATTCGTTTTGACATTGACAATGTACTACCGTAGGGGCAAATTTTAGCCTCCAGTGTATATGCTTTCGATACATTACCTTCACGCTTGCTCTCTTCAAAGCTGACGCGCGTCGCGCGGTTTACTAGACTGTGAATGAAGCAATCTGCATGTTTCTGTCATTTTTTTGTCATAAATTTGAACAAATATACTTATTTTGATAACATTATTTTAAAATACAGTGCGAGAGTCCTCTTTACTAATAGCTATTGCTTTCAGTCTTTATTTTATTTGCATAAACTTAAATGTTTCGGAATATTGTTAATCTAGATTTAAGTTAACCTAGATTTTATTTAAATTTACATATAACGTACCCAATGACGAAAATTGTGGAATGATCTTTTTACTTTCAGTTTTCTCTGAGCGCTACAATTAGGGAATCTTTAAAGCATCGTAAGCAATGGACACTCTACTTTTTTAATGTTACATATCTACGGGCGGTTCACTTACAATTATAAGGCATTCATTCGAATTCGGTACAGCTTCATCTTAAGCAACAATATACTGTTAAAAGTGATTTGAACATACTATATGCAATTTTATTAAACATAAAATATTCGGTTTAGTGCTAGTTGGACGTCGTGCGCCGAGGTTTTTATACTGATTTAATGATTACTGGTGATCTGAAAGCATTTATGGAATTTGACAAAATTAACTTTAAAGGCATGAGCACTAATTTTGTATGAGAATATTAAAAATTAAAAAAATGAGAACAGAGGCGCAGTGGCGACTAGGTAAGTGCGGTATTAAATTCCGCCACCCAACACGCAATGCCTCGAAAGTCGGAAAGCAGGGAACGGAGTGTCTTAACACTAGGTTCACATTGTTCTTGCCGTTCCCTCTGCTTATGCTATAAAGCAGGATAAAGCGTAAAAAAATGATAACAATAATAAAAATGAAATAAACCTCCTAAAATAGTAGAATTCCTTTCTTGAAATAAACCCTGCCTAATATGTGATATACATATATACGTATATAAAAATTTGAAAGCGGGGGGTACTTTTGTTCTTCTGCGCTTTTAGTACAAATAGAAAGCTTTTACTTCAGCAGCTATAGGAAGTATTATGTATTATTATCGTTGTACTAAACCACATGTAAAATAAGAGCTAAACTTGTACGCAAAACAATATTTTTGTTTTATAATAATTTAGTCTGTTTAAAGAACAAAATACGTATATATTCACGCGTGTTGATTCCTAACAATGTCCGTGGGAAGATCGTTTCGATCGTTTCGTCATATCGATTGTATTGTATTTTCAATATAATGTAATATGTTATAATCAATAATGATGTTTTATATTTAAACGAGATTTGCTAGTAAAATTCTCAAACTGATAGTTCATAGTTCACTTATGTGGGAGTACATTGAATGAACTATGAACTATCGGTTTGAACAACAGAACTGTTTTACACAACAAAAGTTTATATTAGTTTATAAGTAAATTTTTTTTTATATATATATATATATATATATATATATATATATATATATATATATATATATATATATATATATATATATATATATATATATATATATATATATATAAATATATATATATATATATATATATATATATATATATATATATATATATATATATATATATATATATATATATATATATATATATATATATATATATATATATATATATATATATATATATATATATATATATATATATATATATATATATATATATATATATATATATATATATATATATATATATATATATATATATATATATATATATATATATATATATATATATATATATATATATATATATATACCTACTGTACAAACAATAAGATGCCATTATTTAAAAAGTCTTTGACTAATGTTATTCCAAAATAACCATTAACAGGGAGAAACAGTAAACGTCATATTCTGATGATTTATCACTATTTTTTATATGAAACATTCTTCATGAAAAGATCATTAATAAAATATACAAAAGCCTTTCTAAGAAGTTAGGCTTGTAATGGATCTATATATTAGAAGTAATTATATATACTTACAAATAGAAACTTATTTCAATTACAAGTTATTGGGATAGGATATATAAAGTGAGGTCACTGTTATCCTATTCCAATTGTAAACATATCGCTACCTGGCTGACTGGCTTCCAGTGTATTATAGACGTTAATCGACAACCGTACTTTGTTTTAATTATTCATATTGAACTTATAACTGTGATTGCATCGTACATAATTATAACATAACAATATAGCATAGAATTTATTTTACACCAAATTAAAAATTAAACAATATATTTCAAATAGTAATAAAATGTGAAAAGGTCATTTTAAATTATCCCTTCCAGGCAACTTATAGAAACATGAAATACTTTATGACCAGACCGGTCGTGATACAGATATTAATTATTACGATAAACTTATACAATAACGATATATTTTCATAATAAATATATGTATTATGTTATAGAATACATAAAATGTATGTAAATAATGAAAATAAAATAAAAAAACAAAGTTATGAGAAAACTTTGCATTTAATAATAAATAAGTTAATGGTACAAGAATATTTTTAAAAAAGTAAACATATACGACATATGCGGGACTAAGCCATGTCTTGCATAACGGAAGGTTGACGTTGCGGTTAGACTCATTAAGATTTTCAGGTACTTGTATTTAATCAGCTAAATTACTAATTTCTAATAATTTTAGTTTCGAATTACACACCAGGGAATATTTTGAATTGGAATAATGTAATAACTACTTTTAGTTAAATAAAAAATGTAAGAACTTTGACATTGAAACCTTTTGTTATGGGCAGGAACCACTCTATTGTGTTGTACTGAAAAATATCTGTTACAGCAGTTAATGTATCTATTTCCAAATGGCCATTCTTTGAAATACAATGGAAGTAGATCTTAAAAGCCTGCTTAAAGAGTTACAACACCTTCAAAATTCTAGCAACAGCTAAAAAAATCTCCCTGAACGGAGTGATGAGCAAATAACTGAATTACATTGTTTGTACAGTATTTACCATAGGCGATAATTGCGATGGTTTGTGGGTTCGATTCCTACTCGGGGACGATGAATTTTTCTATTTCTATTTTCTTCGGTTTGGTTTGAGTTCCGCCACTCAACACGCAACGCCTACAGAAAGGCGGAAAGCGGGGACGGAGAAAGTAAGGACTAATCAGTGAAGTGTCTTCACACTAGGTTGGTTCCTGGAGTTCCCTCTGACATAATAATAATAATAATAATACAGCATCTCGATGGGTTGGGCTCTCGTGGGCTTAAATCAATTTAAATATCAACATTAATTAACCAATTTTGGTTTACCCGGTCCAATAGAATGTAGTCAGAATTAATTGTCAAGTACCGTACATTAAATTTCATAACGCACAAATAGCTTAGCGCTAGTTGTAATCAACCGCGTAATGGCATGCGTTAACAATAGGCGAAATTTGAAATATTTTCCATTATTAAAAATAACTGTTTGTTAATAGCAAATAGTGTGGTGATAAAGTTAAATTAGGTATAGACTAGAACGGCGTCCTTGAATTGCTTTGATATAGCAGAGTATTAATAATATTCTGAGGAAAATGTACAGGACTCAGTATTAAGACTGACGAAAGTAAACGCCTTAGCCTTGTCACCAAATATATTCTTTTATCACTATTTTTATATGAAACATTCATCATGAATAGATTATTTCATATCATTATAAAAATATATAAAGTCCTTTCTAAGAAGTTATCTAGTTTCTTTATTATACCGGATATCTATATATATTTCACACTCATATCTTATACAGTGTAATTGATATTGCTTGTCGTGTCTAGCGGAAACCGATAGTTGAGGATTTTATTTCCTTACAATGATATATGTATACGAATTTTAATATTTACATTGTAGACAATTGTTTTTCAATGTAGCTACCTATCCAATAGGCGTATATCTTACCATAGTAAAAAATATTCACATAAATAAATTAGTATGCAAAGAGAATCTTATGTTAAGACACTACATGTCGAGTGGAGGAAATTTAGGTTAAAATAGGTAAATTTCCAAATAAGTTTAAACATTCGTGGACCGTGGACTTTCGAGGACCGTCGTGGCGCAGGGGCGCAACGTCTGCCTGTAACGCGACGGTTTCTGGGTTCGATCCCCAGTCGGAGAAGATGGATTTTTCTATTTCCATTTTCTTCGCTCTAGCATCTAAGGCAAAGCGCGGCGTTGAGTTCCGCCACTCAACACGCAATGCCTCGAAAAACGGCGAAAAGTGGGGACAGAGTAAGCAGGTACTAAGTAATGGAGTGTCTTAACACTAGGTTCGTATGGTTCCTGCAGTTCCCTCTGCCTACCCTGCCATGTGCGGGACAAAGCGTGAAGCTAAAAAAAAAAGTTTAAACCTGCAACCAACGCATTTACTGTCAGATGCTATACCAGTAACCAACGACATCCTTAACATAATATATAAAAAACATATGACAAATTTATTTTAAACATTTTATAAGTTACATATATAAGCTTTGTAACAACTAATATATTTCAACAAACGCGACTGTATACGGGAAATTCCAGAATTCATATAAAACTTATCACATAAAGTGTCATGAATAAAATATTTCCAAGAACAGAATTGTATTCTACATTTCTAGTATAGCACTGTATAAATAGATTCTGGTTATAAAATAAGAAACCGCATATTATAAAGTCACTTAAAACGTAAACGCCATACTCAACTAAAGTAATACAGCGAGGAGCCTTATCACATTGTCTCGGGCGTATGCAATAGAAAATTCAGTTCATTTTGTTGGGAAGCTTGAATATTTCTGCGGAATGCAATAATGTGCTCAGAATTGCTGGTACAGAGTTCTATGTTATTTAACGTTCACTTGACGTTTTTACCTGGCCTTGCCTTATTATCGTTTTTTTTTACGTCTTCACGCTTTATCTCGCACATGGCAGGGTAGGCAGAGGGAACTGCAGGAGCCATAGAAACCTAGTGGTAAGACACTTCGTTGCTTAGTCCCTGCTTTCTTCGTCACCGTTTTCGGCCTTTTTTAAGGCATTGCGTGTTGAGGGGTGGAACTCAACGCTGCCTAGTTTCTAGAGCGGAGAAAATGGAAATAGAAAAAACCATCTTCCTCTAGTGGGAATCCAACCCACAAACCGTCTCGTTTACAGTTAGACGCTGCCCCTGCGCCACGACGGTCCTCAATAAACTTATTTATTTTATAATATTTAATTTAGTACTTATATAAACTTTATAATATAATATTGAGATACATGTAGATTTAAAATACGTATTGAAGATGTAGTTTACACGACAAAAAAGACTTAGGTGGAGATCAACAAAATACCAACCAATTTTATTTATTTCAGAAGTGAACCTTCTGGTTATAGATAAATTATGTCTAAAATAGTAAGGATGGAATTACTATTCCGTTTTCAGGCTGCGTTAATTTTTTTATTTATTAAACAAAAAATACTCACGAGTTCGATATAATTTTTATTTTGACAAAGAAATCGTTATCGTCTATACGTACATATATTCAAAAGCTGGATAAAGAAATAAAGTATTTGTACATTGGAAGCGGAAATTAAAAACCTATTTAATCAAAACATAACATCAAAAAGGCCAACGATTCCAATTCTAACCCTCGCATCCCATGTCTTTGTGAATTACTGTGAAATATAATTTCCCAAGTTTCAATTGAATAAAATATATATATGTGACATATGTGTATATATATTTTTATGAACTCGTGTATGTTTATACAAGTGTGATGTATCGGACAGTAAACATATATGGTCGGAGGTTCGATCTCTTTCGGGGGAATGTTGATTTATTTTGTATTGGGATGTTGTGGTTTTAAACCAATTCCTAAAAGGAAAAAAAAAGAAAATCTTTTATGGATGTGATCGTGGATAATATTTGAGTACTAGTATCTGATGTATTTATAAATTTAATGAAGTCACGACATCATAAATAACCTTTTTAGTTTTAAACAAATACATTCCAAGGTACTTTCTACCGACCAGACATGTCATAAAACAAATTAAGTAAGAAATTGGCTTAAAAATTTGTTGCTGAAAATGGAAACAATAGGTTCTTGCCTTTATATCTCCCATCTATCCATCTTTCCACCTCCAAACGGACAGCTCCAATTAAACTACCTACAGTTTCGCACGGGGGCGGTCGACCGGCAAACGTACACGGTTGTAGGGTTACCAAAGTAATAACTAAAGAACTATAAATACAAGTCTGTACAAGGTATTTCAGTTGTGTTTTATTTAACGTAAACTTAGGTGTTTGGGAGAAAATTCAACACGAAAAGTTCAAATTACTTAAGTCTTGAATTATATTATGTTAGTGGTGGTTTTTAGGATAAGGTTAATTCAACGGCAATAGTGGTGGTTTTTTAAGGTAAAGTTGATTCAGCGGCAAAGTAGTGATGGTACATTATGGCTGTGAAGTATCTATCACTATGAAATCTGAAGAAAAAATAACTTTACAGCAATGCTATTTAAATTTCATAATTTATCTAGAATTTTAACGCAGCGTGATGTACGACAGTAGCTTACTTACGCATGGCTTAGTGGTCAGAGTGCTTGGACGGTTTCCATAGGGCTTGGGTTTAAATACCGCTGCGTTTTCAAATTTTTAAATATTTTATCTATCCTTAGTGTGAATTAGCTAACTTTAAAAATCAATAAAATAATTATCTAGAATATTTAAGTGTACTTACTCTGTCTTTAAGATAAATATTATGTAATAGCAATATTATACATTGCACGGCATCATGTGATACTAGCGAGTTGTGACTCATAGCTCTCTACAATTCGATGACTTCGAACAATGGGTTTTTGACTCCTGAACGACATCTGACAACGCCCTTTTATTGCTGTTGTCAAATATTGGCTTAGTAAATATATACATTATTAGCTTTATCCATTTCCTGCAAATCTCCAAAGAGTCTCCACTTTCCGACCATTTTTTGACGTTGATTTTTGAGTGGCGGAACTAAACGCCGTGCTAAGCCTTGTCAGTACAGCGAGGAAATGAAATAATCGCTACTCAAGTGAAAACAAAACGATCTATAATCGTAAACGTTCTTTAAAAAAACATAAAATTAAAAACAGAGAAACTATTTAAATAAAACTTTTGTTAATTTAAAACATTACATGTACAATTTATTATAGTTTTCTCTTGTCTCGTTAGAAGAACAGTGTAGTTGAGTGTCGCACAAAATATAGGTATATTGTTAAAAAAAATAAAATATAATATATGCTATAGATGAAAACTTCAAAAGAAATCGGCATTGGTAGCCCTGATTTCGTTTAAATTTCCCTATATAGAGCCCGTCGTATTATAGTTCCATTTTATTTACAGATGATCTCTAAACCGACCCAGTACACTTGAAATGCTCAATAAAATATATGTGTTACAAAAATTGTAGGAAAATAAAAAGATGGAAATTTAGGAAAATATATTATTACTTTTTTTATTTAATAAATATAAAATAAAGCTTTAAAAATAATGTTTTATACACTTTTTTTTACACTTTATATTATGTTAATATTGATATTAAGGAATCTGAAGATACCTTTATATTTATCTTTTAACATTATAACTATATATGAGGGCCGTCGTGGCGCAGAGGCTATAGCGTCTGCTTGTAAACGCGACGGTCTGAGGGTTCGGTTCCCACTTGGGGAAGATGGATTTTTCTATTTCCATTTTCTTCGCTCTGGAAGTTCCCCCTGCCTACCCTGCAATATGCGGGATAAAGCGTGAAGCTATAGACTTATATAACCATATACTTGTAGTTTCTACACCTAAAAGTTCAGTTTTTTGTCAGTGTTGCCATATTTGTTGTACCAATGTTAAAATATTCTATTACTCCTATAAAAATAGCTATATATTTCTCTGATGAGCGAAAAAGCTAAAGAAGTAACAAACAATCTTGAGATTGATGAGAACTTTGTTCCTCAAAAATTAATTAATGCAAAAATGTTTATACAAAAAGTATTTTTTACGACGTGAATGTAATCTTTGTAGAAAAGCCGTAATTAAGGCTCACTTAGAGCAGATGATTTAATGAGAGAATCTATTAAAAGAGGGTAAAAGATGTCGGCATCAGATGCACGTATTGAAGCAATCAGGGTGGGAAACTCAGGTGTAATTAATATAGGGAGTATGATTTTTTCCAGCTTCACGCTGTAACTCGCATGTTTTATGCGTGTTAAAGGTGAAAGTTAGGCAGAAACAACAAAGGGTCAATGCACTCCGTGTCCAATTTCCTCCTAATTTTGGAATACTTATTAATAAATATGGTACAAATTTTTATAAGTATAGTGTAGTGTTATGGCTTTGTTTAATTTCCTTCTTTTAGGGGAGGCATTTCTTGGCACTACAGACATAATGGTTGGATGTGAATTGATTGATGAATTCTACCAAAACACCTAAAACTGCATTTCAAGAGACCATGAAGATTGACTTTCATTTGACCTGTAACAACGGTTTGTACCCTTGTGGTTAAAACAATTATCAGAATTTTACAGGCTTCTGAATTTCCAATACTACTGCCGTTCATCGTCTAGTCTAGACTAGAAAGGCGTCTACATCGAGAGGCATTTAGTTAGGTAAATATGTTGAAATTATAATTGAATTGAAATTATAATATACATTTGGCGTTATATATGCTTGGTTATTTTTTAAAAATTTTCAGTGTTCGATTCCCACTCGGGGATGATGGTTGGATGGAAAGGCGGAAAACAGGGAACGGAGTGAACACTAGATTCCTATGGTTCCTGTAGTTCCTTCTGCCTACCCTGCTATGTGCGGGAAGTGTAAAGTGAAAAAAAAAATCCATAAATTATAATAATTCATAACTTATAAAAATTTTACTTTAAATTTAAACAAGTTCAATCTACAGTTAAATATTTGTTACAGTTAATTAATAGATATTCATTACACATATATTTTTTTCTATATAATGTAAACAAATCAAAGTATAATATACACAAGTACGTATATTTAGTTTTTAAAAACTAAGGAAGCTTAAAGCAAAAAGCTCTCCAGTACGTTTCAAAGATTTCAAATTATTCATCCTTGAAGAAAAGTCTTGGAAAGAAAGAATACACTATTGTTCTAAGTCATTACATTCCAACAATGCAATGTCTCTATAGTTTAAGAATAGGCGCTCTTTTGTATGACCGTCTTTAACTAGCACTGACAGTATTTTTCTTAATGCTAATTATCACATAATCTAAAAGCTTATATATTTTTTTAAATATCTAATTATTTTATGAAAGTAATGTAAAATTTGATTATCTGAGTCTGGATGGACATAATTTGTAGGAAGTATTTTGAAGTAGTTTGTTAGTAGGTAGGTTAAGATATAGGTAAGTATGAGGTAAATGGGGTAGAGAGTTTAGTGTCAGTTCTTTGCTTTCCGCCGAAATTGGCATTTTGAGTAGCGGTATTGCTTTGCCTTTCCCTCGAGTGTGAATCGAACCCACTTCTAAGTGGCAGTTAGTAAGATGGTATACCAATTCATTAAATAATATATATCGTTACGTCTCTATAGCATATAAAAGAAGAAATTATAACAAGAAAATTATATTTATTACATGAATAAGTTCGATAATCTCAAGAAAGCCGTGTAATCAGATAGGCCTGACTCGTACTCGAAGACGTATTTGATTACGTCCGGTAAGGCTTCTACTTTATTCTTGCCATACAAGTCATGAAATCTGGTTATAAAATATATTATTATATTTAAAGTTTACTCTTGCATTTTTTTTCCTACTACTTGTAAGGACACTTCATACTGTATTGTCTTCTTTTTTTGAGTTCACAAGTGGTTAGTGACCTAACTGAACCCCCTCGTTGTTATAGCAATAGAATTATATAAAATCAAATAAAAAATAAAAAAAAATATAAAAAATAAAAAATAAACTCGGAACGGAGGACCGTCGTGGCGCAGAGGCGCAACGTCTGCCTGTAACGCGGCTAACGCGACGGTTTCTGGGTTCGATCCCCAGTCGGGGAAGATGGATTTTTCTATTTCCATTTTCTTCGCTCTGGCAACTAAGGCAAAGCGCGGCGTTGAGTTCCGCCACTCAACACGCAATGCCTCGAAAACGGCGGAAAGTGGGGACGGATTAAGCAGGGACTAAGTAACGGAGTGTCTTAACACTAGGTTCTAATAGTTCCTGCAGTTCCCTCTGCCTACCCTGCCATGTGCGGGATAAAGCGTGAAGCTAAAAAAAAAAAAAAAAAAAAAAAAAAAAACTCCTAAAATATACATTCATTGCTACTTACAACCATCTTGTACTACCTAACACTGACTCACTGGTACTCGACCATGTTGTTAAAGTTGTCTTTTTGTTTTTTGTATGTAAATAGAACTTATCTTTTAACCGTTATGGCAGGGCACGCAGAGTGACTTTGACAATTTTCTTCGCTTTCCACCTTAATTCAAAATACTGGATATTAAACGATTGAACTTAATGCGGCGTTTAAGCATCTGACTTTGAGATAGCTATTTAAGCCTAAATTTCAAAGTATATATAAATAGATTATAAAATGTGTGCATACAGTTTTACAGGTATAGGTAGGCAGGAGGAATTATAGATAGAAAATACTGTAAGCGGAAGGAAACTCGCGTCAAGTCACTCCGTTCCCCACTTTCCGCCTTTCGAGGCATAGCGTGTCGAGTGGCGGAACTCAACGTCGCCTTTTGCCTTGATGCCAGAGCGAAGAAAATGAAAATAAATCTAATCAATCTCTCTTAATGGGAACTGAACCATTGAACTGTTGCATTTAGAGGCAGAGATAGATAGATAGATAGATAAAAATCTTTATTGCACACAAAAAAAAAATTGACAAATAATAAGAACATGAACAAGAGAAAAGAGAAAACCATAGCATGCAAAGGCGGTCTTATCACTAATAGTGATCTCTTACAGACAACCTCAGGAGTAAAAAGCTATTGATCGTAATATATGAAGTGCATAGAAATATTATGCTAAATAGTGAAAATGTATCCACTGCATATATATACACATACACACATACATATATATATATATATATATATATATATATATATATATACATACACACATACATATATACATATAAGATATCTACATACATAAACAACTAATCATATATATCTTACATATAATACACACATATAATTATAATACATAAATAGTACATATAAATATAAATATATATATAACTTATAAAAATAGAATTAAATTAAAATAGGAAGCAGATGAAATTATCATTCATCTTGTAGAGCCAAATAATAATGCTTCAGACGACTCTTAAAAATATTAAGCGATGCCGAATGCCGTATGACATGCGGCAAATCATTCCACAGTTTTGAAGTTTTTACCGTAAAAGACTCGCCGTAACAGTTAGTGTGGCTTACAGGTAGCTTCAATTTGTTATCACTTCTGGACCGAAGATTAGGATGCGGAGAACAAACAGACGAACGGAAAACAAACCGCTCTTTGAGATAGTGAGGAGTGTGAGGATGGAAAAGAATGGTATAGATAGTACAGAGAGCATGGAAATTTCGACGGTGCCGGATAGTTAACCACTGAAGCTTAGTGCGGTATTGTGAGACATGATCGAATTTTTTCAACCCGAATATATACCGAATACAAAGATTTTGCAACCGCTCCAGTTTATCCAAAAGTTCTTGAGTTAGATGTAAGTAGCAAGTATCTGCATAATCAAGAACGGGAAGCAAAAGAGTGTTTGCGAGAGCAATTTTAGTTTTAATAGGTAATAGGTTCTTCCATCGCTTAAAAGTACCTATGGTTGCAAAAATTTTCCGGCTAACATTAGACACCTGTGGTACCCAGGTGAGTGAGCTGTCCAAAATGATGCCAAGGTTTTTCACATTCTCACTAAAATTAAGGTGAATGCCATCTATAGTTATTGGTGGCAACTGTAAATTATTTACTATAGATATTTGATGTTTGTTACCACAAATCATTAGCTGCGACTTAGAAAAATTTAAATGTAGCCCAAAAGACTTACTCCATGAGTTTATGATTTGAAGATTATGATTAATTCGTTCAATAGCATTGAGAACATCATCGATAGATGATGATAAATAAACTTGGAGATCGTCTGCATAAAGATGATAAGGTATCGTTAGCAAATCGGTTACAGTGTTAATGAAAATTGAGAAAAGTAAAGGGGATAGTACTCCTCCCTGAGGGACTCCGGCTTTAATATAACAAGGAGTAGAAAGCTTACCATCATATCGGACACTTTGTTGGCGATATTGTAAATAAGACTTAAACCAATTGACTGCATTAGATGAAATATTAACTTTATATTCAAGAATAGCAAGTAGGATGTCAAAATCAACTGTATTAAAAGCATTGGAGAAGTCTAGAAGAACTAGGAATGTGACCTGCTTTTGATCCATTCCATATCTAATGTCATCACATACTTTAATAAGTGCTGTCGTAGTACTGTGCCCAGGTCTAAAACCAGATTGAAATGGACTTAATATATCATTTTTATTCAGAAAATCAGAGAGTTGATGGTGCACAATACGTTCGAGAACTTTAGAAAGAAACGGTAGGATAGAAATGGGACGATAGTGTGAAAAGGTTGTCGGGTTAGGAAGTTTGGGAAGAGGAAGGACATGAGCTATTCGCCAATCATCAGGAAACGTACAAGATGATAATGAAAAGTTGAAAATATGCTCAAGAATAGGAAGTATCACATCCAATGCCAACAACAACATCTTGCGACTAACACCATCACCACCAATAGCATCCGACTTGATTGCTGTAATATTTTTCTTAATATCATCACTAGTTATGTTAAGAAAGTAGAAAGGACTGTAGTTGTTTACAGATTGAAGTTTTAGAGCGTTGATTGTTTCGATCTTGTTGGTGATATTCATAGTGGCTGAGGTAAAGTATTTGTTAAGGTTATCAATATCAACATCAAGATGAACCGGTATAGATCGCTTTCTTAACCCCATGGATTCCAGGAATCGCCAAGTTTTGCCAGAATCTTTACCTTCTAACGATGCATGAATATAGTTACGTTGCGCATCTCTACAAACTTTGCTACATTTATTACGTAACCGCTTATATCTAAGCAAATTATTTTCGGTTGGATTGTGTTTGTATTTACCTTTTGCAGAATTACGCTTGCACATGAGAGCCCTGATATCATGAGTCAGCCAAGGAGCTGGTAAATGTTTAAGTTTAATTGGTCTCAAAGGCGCATGAATATCAAAAAGCTCTATGAGCAAAGAGTTAAAAATACTAAGTTTAGTATCTACTGTAGGTGCAGCGAAAACACTATCCCAGCTTAAATTGTTAAGATCATACATAAAGGTGCTGTTATCGAAATTGCAGAGCCTACGCAACATAATTATTATATTTATATTTATATTTATATAACGTTACTTCTACATATATAGAACTAAGACACTAAACTAGTTGCTATGGACTGTAAACTGTAACAAGCGAGACACAAATTATAGAGCGTCGCGACATGTGGTGCGAACTTGCATATAACTTGAGATGAAGACGCCATATACGGCAGCATTTTGGTGTTTACAGTTAAAAATAAACAAACTGAACTAAATTTTCATGTTTTCTTTTTATAATACAAACTTTTATACTTTAAGTAATAATAATTTAATTTATTATTATTTCAAAGTACTGTAATATGGACTGAATAAACAATATATGTTCCAACATATATTAAGGAAATGTTTCTTTAAGCTATATATGTTTCTGATTGTTTGAAGAACTTTTGGGGTCTTTGGGCATACATGAATTTGGCATCTGACTTTATCCTGGTAAGACAGTAATATTAATAATAAATAATAATACTTTATTGCACAAAACAAAATTTAACACTTTTCTAACAATATTTAAAAGAAAATTATGTAAAATGGCGGCCTTATCGATGTAAGCGATCTCTTACAGGAAACCATTATATTTAATGAAATTAAATTTATGAAAAAAATAATATGTAACAATAATTTACATTCCAGTTGTTTCCAGGCCATTCGAGACCTGGAAGATATCTAAAAATTTAAGAAATGTTTCCAAATAAAACATAAAAAAGCACGATTATACCGAAAAGCCAAAAAGAAAATAATATAAACAATTAATACAATTATTGTCCCGTGAAAATTTGTTTTAATCATTCATATTGTATTCTACTTGAAAAGCTGACGGTACAATTAAAAGGAGATCATCAAAAGCGGCCCTTCGTTTGGGCACGAATCAATATTTTGCCCTTATTCCACCCTAAACACTTAATTTATTCATGTGTGAGTGAGGGTGTGCGATTTTTTTCTGTAAGTTAGTGTAGGTCAGCGAACTATTGATTTGGCTAAACAATGGTTAGCTTAGTTTTGTTATAATGTATATTGATTATAACGTTGTTTTCTATTTACGTAGATTTTTTGAATATTCTTTTTAATAAATAAATTGTTTGGTAAAGAATTTAAACTTAAATTATTTCAATGGAGAATTTGATTACTTGACTTTAAATGACGTCGTATATATTACAAATACAGTAGAAACGATTTCGTGTGACAGGTCAGTTCTATTTTGAAAAAAAAAGCTATAAAAATACATATAAATAATCATTTATATATTTTTTTTTAAAAATAAATATATGTACATATTATAAATGAATAATTAGATTTATTTACGTATTTCGTACATAGTCTGTAAGAATTCTAAGACGCCACTGTGGCGCAGATGGGGTAGTGTGACACGCAGTAGCTGGGGTGAGCTCCTATGGAGAATTGTATACCTAAATATTATGCTTTTTCAACTCCTTTAGGTAAATCTGTCTCATAATAACTAATAAAATTGGGCCAAATATTAATTGGAGTGTCTGAATACAATTTCCATTATGCCTTTATAAAAATGAAAATTAAAAAAGATCAGGCAAAAATGGTTATGATAAAAGGAGGGCAAACAGATAGACAAACGACTGACTTCATAATAGGTGCGAAAAATCCTTAGTACATTTGTGTTTAAATATAATATAAATTAGTAATACATTGCAAAAATTTACATATAAGTGATATAAAAACGCTTTTTGTATAGAGATAAGGCAACCCTTTATGTTCAGGTAGCCAAAGCCTTTATCCAAAGGTCACTGTTTTAATTAATCTAACTAAAATGTAAATCAAATCGCGTGACCTGTCAAGGAACTGTACTATACGAATATACGTTATTCTTTTAGATTGTACTGTGCGAGTATAATGTTTATTACAAGTCTAGCTATGAAACAAAAAAAAACAAAAAAAAGTAAAGATTAATTTGCTAGTTAGCTTTTAATACTATTAATTCTAAGTTACGTAGGCTATAGTTGGTAGGGCGGAATAAATATGAATATTTTGAATTTTAAGACGTTTATTTTTAAAAAAATCACAATAACCATTTACTTGAGAACATGTTAATTAAAAATATAGAATTTTAAAGCACACGGAACAAAAGTTATTGAAAGAACAACTGTACGTAGTAAAACACATTAGGAAACATTACATAGACCTCTGGAGTTAATGAGAAGTAAATTAAAATTACAATTAACAGAAACCTAGTGTTAAGACAGTCCGTTCCCTGCTTACATCTCTTTTCTAGGCATTTTCTGCTTTTGCCTTGTTGCCAGAGCGAAGAAAATGAAAATGAAAAAATTAAACTTCGCCGAGTGGGAATCGAACTCACAAACCATTACGATTACAAGTAGACGTTATGCCTCTGCGTCACATCATTTTCTTCTGAATTAATGAATGCTACATTTTAATATAAAATTTATTCTAACTAAGCTTATAACTGGATAAGATGACAGAATCACAAGTGTTTCAAAGTGAATAATCTTTTCTCACGCCATTTTTTCCGTCTGTGACACCGGTACATAACAACTATAATAAAATTATGTGTGCTACTTACCCGTTTACCTGTCACAAATTTAGTGGTTAGTCTCACTATGGCCTTAAAGAAAAATAATTTTTAAATATAAAATAAATAATTTTAAATAAAATAAAAATATATGCATCATTCATTTTTTGAACGCCAAATTATTGAGAGGCGCAACATTTGTAATCGCGACGGTTTACAGGTTCGATTTTTACTCGGGGAAGATGTATTATTTTATTTGAATTTTCTTCACTCTGGCTTCTAGGTAAACGTGGTGTTGAGTTCCGCCACTCAAGACACATTACCTCGAAGTAAGGTGGAATGGAAGGAGTGGAGTGTCTTAATTCTAGGTTCCTATGGTTCCTGTGGTTCCCTTACCTACCGCGCTATGTGCAGGATAAAGCTTGAATTTTATATATTTACAATTAAAGGCTGCATAACGTCGAAAGGCTTTTTATCACAGCTTTTTATATTTATTATGATCATATATTTTTAACACAGTAAAATATAAACCTTACTTTTACTTAAATACATAGAGAGACTAAAAAACATGTAACGACTTTTTATTTCATCTTAAAACATATACGCTTATCTGTGCTGTCTTGTCCGAGACAGACGCTGAAGACAGACGAGGCAGTTATTTCTACATTTTTCGATTATACTTGCTTACATAACATATAAGTGGTATATAAGGTTTTTAATATATAAGTATTTTATATACATGTTTTTCAATTTATAATATTTATCTGTGGTTTTAGTTTTATATGCAAATTATCATCTCTTCACTATTATGGCGTCAGTAGATAATTATATAAATGTAAAGAAAAACGCTATATTAAAAATTGAATATCATATCTGTTAGATCTGTGTAACAAAATACAACTAGCGCCACCTGTTGTCATTCATACAAGCCACCAAAGCGTTTTATTAGGTTATGGGCCCAGTCCCGAACTTCAAGTTAGTAATTAATAATTAGTGCAATCGGATCGAAAAAATGTCTACTAATTATTTAGTGAACGTGCCAAAACTGAAAGGTCGGGAAAACTACGACGACTGGTGTTTTGCGGCGGAAAATGTTCTAGTATTAGAAGGCATGGCGGACACTCTCAAGCAGCCATTAACAGATACCTCTACGTCGGCTCAAAAAGCTGAAGATATGAAGGCAAAAGCAAAATTAATTTTAACGATCGACGCTTCTTTGTATGTTCACATAAAACAGTGTGTTACGACATACGATTTGTGGAAAACGTTGAAGAATATGTTTGACGATTCTGGATATTCACGTAAAATTAGTTTGCTTAGAAATCTCATAAATATACGTCTAGAGACCTGCGATTCAATGACGAGCTATGTTAGCCAGATTATCGAGACTGCACAGAAACTTGGAGGAACTGGTTTTGAAATAAACGACCAGTGGATTGGATCACTCATGTTGGCGGGATTACCGGATAAGTTCGAGCCGATGATAATGGCTATCGAACACTCAGGTATCAACATAAACGCGGACGCTATAAAAACAAAACTATTGGATATGAGTTTTGAAGTTAAGTCGGAAGGTGCATTTATCGCGGGAAAAAGATTTCATAGTCATAAATATGGCGGTAAAAATCAATTACAAAATGGCGGTAGCAGTGGAATGAGCGGGAGTCGAACGAACCCGTCAACTGTCACTGTCAGTGGAAGCGGTAACAACACATCGAAAGTAATTCGTTGTTATAAGTGTAAACAGAGTGGACATTTTAAAAATCATTGTCCACAGACACAGAGTGATAAAGCGAAAAAGAATGCATTTAGTGCCGTTTTTCTCACAAGAGAATTCAGTCAAACCGACTGGCACTTGGATTCCGGCGCAAGTACTCATTTGGTTTCCAATAAGAATTTGTTGTCAAATGTGTGTAATCAACCCAAGACCAAGGAGATTATCGTGGCAAATAAAACGATAGTGCCTGTTAAATGCTCAGGAGATTTGCAAATTATGACACGCGTCGGTAGTAAGAATTTCAAGATATCTGTAAACAATGTTTTGTATGTGCCTAACCTCACTACCAACTTGCTATCAGTGAGTAGAATAATAGCCAACGGAAACAGAGTTGAATTTGGACAACATGGTTGTTTTATTTATAATTCACAGAATGATTGCATTGGTGAGGCTAAATTAGAGAATGGTGTATACAGACTGAATGTTGTGAAATCTGAACAAGTGTTGGCAGCAGCAGTCAAAGTATCAAGTGCAACTTGGCATAGGCGTCTTGGCCATATTAATGCAAGTGATCTAAATAAATTAAAAAATGGAGCCGTTGAAGGTGTTAACTTTGATGACAAATGTGACATCAGTAAAATTAATTGTACAGTTTGTTGCGAAGGGAAACAAACAAGACTACCATTCCCTCACAGTGTAAGCACAAGTCATGGAGTCCTAGAACTGATTCACATGGACTTATGTGGACCAATGGAGAATTTATCACTAGGTAAAGCCAGATATTACCTATTGTTTGTAGATGACTACAGTAGAATGTGCACTGTGTATTTTCTGCGAGAGAAGAATGAAACTTTCAAATATTTTAGACAGTATAAAGAACTTGTAGAGACACAAAAGTCAAAAAGAATTAAAGCTCTAAGATCTGACAATGGAGGTGAGTTTTGTTCAGTGGAAATGGAGAGCTACTTACAGAAACATGGTATAGTTCATCAGAAAACAAACAGTTACACACCTGAACAGAATGGAGTATGTGAAAGGTACAATAGAACAATAGTTGAGAAAGCACGTTGTCTCCTATTTGATGCTCAGTTTGAGAAATGTTTATGGGCTGAGGCAGTAAATACAGCTGTGTACATTAAAAACCGTTCACCAGCTGCAGGTATTAATGGATGTACTACTCCATATGAGTTATGGATGGACAGAAAGCCAAAGTTGGATCACTTAAGAATATTTGGCAGTCCAGTTATGGTGCATGTCCCAAAAGAAAAACGAAGAAAATGGGACAAGAAAGCAAAGAAAATGTTTCTGGTTGGATATTCTGAAAATACCAAGGGCTATCGCTTATACAATCCTATAACGCGAGATGTAATTATAGCCAGAGATGTTGTTGTCATGGAAAACATAAATGACAGATCAACAACAAGCATCACTATTAATGAAGATAGACCATCTAAAGTTGTAGAAGAAGAAGAAGCTCCTGTGAGTGACGAGCAAGACAGCTGTGATAGCCAGAAGGATGACACATTCATTCTAGATGATTCATCGAACACTACTGATTACAGCTACTCAGATACCTTATCACCAGAAGACATGGATCTCCTCTCTGAGCAGTGCAATGTTCCTGAGAAACGTATGAGACGTAAACCAGACTACTATGGTATTGGAAACATGTGCATGGAAATGTCAGATGAGCAGCTTACTGTAAGTGATGTATTAAATAGTCCTGAAAAAGAAGAATGGCAGTGCGCCATTAAAGAAGAGTTAAATTCTTTTAGGGAAAATGACACTTGGGAGTTAGTGGATAGGCCAAAAGACAAAACAGTGGTTAAAACCAAGTGAAGTGCGTTACAGAGCTAGACTTGTGGCCAAGGGGTTTACACAAAAAAGAGGTATAGACTTCAATGAGACATTCTCACCAGTTTTAAGATATTCTACTTTTAGATTATTACTAGCCTTAAGTGTTCACCTTAATTTAAAAACTTGTCACCTAGATGTACCAACAGCTTTTCTTAATGGATCTCTTAATGAAACTGTGTATATGGAAGTACCAGAATGTTCAGAATTTAGGAATTGTGCTAATAAGGTATTGAAACTAAAAAAAAAGCAATTTATGGTCTTAAACAGTCAGCTAGAGCTTGGTATATAAAAGTTGAAGATTGTTTGTTAAAATTAGGTTATAAGAAATCTGTAAATGAACCTTGTCTTTTTATTAAAAGTGTTAATAATATTAAAGTTTATATTGCTTTGTTTGTGGATGATTTTTTTGTATTTTTCAACTGTCAAAGTACTTGTGAAGAATTAATTAATGAACTAGTTGTGAAATTTAGAATTAAAAATTTAGGTCAGATAAAACAGTGTCTAGGCATGAATATAAATATATGTAAAGACTGTATAACTGTAGACCAGAAGCAATTTATAGAAACTATTCTAAAGAGATTCAATATGTCAGATTGTTTAGGATGTGATACTCCTATGGAAATTAATTTAAAGTTGCTAAAAGATGTTAATAATAAGTCATTGAAAATTCCATATCAGCAATTAATTGGCAGTTTAATGTACTTATCAGTGTTAACTAGACCTGATATTTCATTTAGTGTAAGTTACTTAAGCCAGTTTAATAATTGTTTTAATGAGACACACTGGAAGCATTTGAAACGTTTATTAAAATACTTAAAGAAGACTAAAGAGTATGGTATTTTGTATAAGAAAACTAATGATAATTTGCATGGTTATGTAGATGCTGATTGGGCTTCATGTTCCTTAGACAGGAGGTCATATACTGGATATTGTTTTATATTGTCAAATTCAATAATTTCTTATGAATCCAAAAAACAAAAAACTGTAGCATTATCCAGTACTGAAGCAGAGTATATGGCCTTATCTGAATCATGTAAAGAAGGAATATATTTAAATAGTTTGTTATGTGAGCTAGTACCTAATGAGCTTATGTCACTGTGTTTATATAGCGATAACCAAAGTTCCATTAAATTAGCTTCTAATCCTTTGTTTCATAATAAGCGAACCAAACACATTGACGTTAAACATCACTTTGTTAGAGAATGTGTGTTACAGAATAAAATTAAACTTGAATATGTTTCTACAAATGATATGCCAGCAGACATACTTACAAAAAGCTTATGTAAAGAGAAACATTATAAATTCTTAAGTTTAATGGGCATTTCAAAAGTATGAATATGTATGTGTGTAATTTGATAACTGGAAAACTTATTTATTTTTTTTGTTATGAAAATATAATTATTTTGTTAAGTTAGGGTGTTAGATCTGTGTAACAAAATACAACTAGCGCCACCTGTTGTCATTCATACAAGCCACCAAAGCGTTTTATTAATATCTTCTTTCGTTCTAATTATAGCGTCTGACTGTACTGTGTGTTTGTGGGTTCAATTTCCAGTTGGAGAAAATGAACTCATTTCATTTAACTGTATCTGGTCAACAAAGCGCATCTTTCAGATCCCTCCACTTACTAATAAAGCAATTGCAGAAAGCGTGGGCGGAGTGTCTGCGACTCTTAAACGCTAGGTTCAAAGTCAAAGTCAAAGAATTTTATTTAAAATAAGAAGATACATGATTCATTTTTTAAACGTCAAATAATTAATTTTAATTTAGTGTTACTTTTGTTTGAGGAAACACGTTCGAGGTGAGGACCTCACCCTGTCATATGAAAGATTATGTAATTATTTACCTGGGATTTATTATTTTCTTTTATGGCACACTTAGGAGATACCTCCTACTATATATACTTATATATCGTTTTGTTCATTCATCGGTCTATATACTTGAATAATGGACATCGAATTTATATAGTATATAAAGCAATAATATATTCCAATATATTTAATAAAATACGTCAATAAGAAATTAAAAAAGCTTTTAATACAAGTTACGATTACATTCAAAATGGCGATGCAAGTTAAGATAACTTTCTAGTTAAAATATTAAAGAGACAAATCTGTATTCAAAGATATTCCTTCGCGTCGCGCTGCACCAGGTGTGTCTGCACTAAAACGATGATTAAAGTGAAAACAATCGACGATCAGGGTGTTGCGCGTTGTCGTATTACCTACCCTGGCTTCTCTATCTAGGTTTACATACATTTTGTTTTGCTAAAGTGAGGTAGCTTCACGTGAGGTATATGTTTAAATGTACATAACATATAGTTAAAACATTTATATATTTTTTTCTCTTTGGTAAGATAAAGCCCGGCCTCGACTTCATCCACTCTACACGATACATATGAAATTTAGCAGAAAACACAGTGTTTAGACACTGGATTTTAACTCCATAGAGTTGGCAGTGAAAATCTAAAATCTCCCTAATTAGGTGGGATAAAGTCTGAAAGCAAAAAGGTTACAATATATGTATATTATAATATATGAGTATGTATGTATGTACATATACATATACTGGTATATATGTATGTGAAGTTCTCAAGTATGAAACAAGCGTCTAACGTCGATAATAACATCAACCAACTTCCACCAAAATAGGGAGCTCTAGGGTTGTCGCTCGAGTAAAGCGCTTAGAATTTATAATCATTGCCAAGTTTCATAATGGTCACCTTTACTTAACTCGCATAAACCGCTTCCCGGCTCAGATGTTTGATAATTACTTCTACAGTAATAAGGAATTGAATATTTTATTACTGTTTAAATATTGAATTTAAGTTATTTTATATTAAAAGTAATTATATCTGGTAAGCTGTGAATATACAGTCTAATTTAGCAGTATTAGGTGTTATAGTTTAGTTTCACGCTTTATCCCGCACATAGCAGGGTAGGCAGAAGGAAACACAGGAACCGTAGAAATCTAGTACTCATCCCGCTCCTAGCTTTCTGTCTTTTCGAGGTTGAGTGGCGGAACCCAACGCCGCGCTATGCCTAGTTGTTAGAGCAAAGAAAATATATTTCATTTAGTGTCACAGAGGTCCTAATAGTTTAGCAATTTTATCAATTTTATTTTCAAACCACTACTTTTTATCCCGTGGTATTAGAATTTACACCTTTTGGCTATATAGAAAATTAGCTTATAATTTTTTTTTGAAGGGAGAACGTCGATGATTTTCGATATAATTTCAAAATAAAATTAAACGACCTACTTTATATAGTTATAATATTTGTGTAATTCAAGCAGGTAAAGATAAGGACTGGTTGCTAGTTTACTATTAAAATAAATATAAATAGTGTAGAAACAAACAAAGGTCTGATGTGAAGAAATAATAAACTTTTATTTATAGTGATTTTGGAGAAAATATCGATACATCGATTTTAACATATCATTAGAAATTTTTATACTTGTATTTTGTTCCAGTAAGCGCTTGCTACAACAACCGATAAGCTTCATACAGTTGCGTGACAAATTCCCTTCGTTTAATACGGTCAAAATTACGACTAATTTCACAATATATTGGCAGAGGGGACCAAATAGATTCGTGGAAGTCGGGGATGCTCTAATAATTTATTGTTAAATACAAAATTGTTTGCTGTGTATTATGCTAGTTATTACCGACGTTGAATGAGAATTTATTTAGTTCAGTCTTTTTTTATTGCTACATTTAAATTTTCTTGGAAAAAAATTTCTAAGATAAATAAAAGTAAAGTATGATTCCTTACATAACGTCTTAAGTACGTAAGGACAATGTAGAATGGAGGGTGGAAACTTTTGGTTCACTAGTGAATCTAAATCTTTAAAAAAATAATAGAGAAAAGAATTTATTACTTAATTTATGTTGTTAAAAAACTACATTTTTTTTAGCTTCACGCTTTATCCCGCACATGGCAGGGTAGGCAGAGGGAACTGCAGGAACCATACGAACCTACTGTTAAGACACTCCATTGCTTAGTCCCTGCATTCTCCGTCCCCGCTTTCCGCCGTTTTCGAGACATTGCGTGTTGAGTGGCGGAACTCAACGCCGCGCGTTGCCTAGAATAAACACAATTAAGTTCCAAAATCAAACTTACTATGCGAAGGAATTATTTACATAACTAATAGATTTTCATTATCTATTAAAAACGAATTAGAAAAACAAAATGATTATATGTAAATACAGACGCTTTGATCGTGTTTCAAGCACATTCAACCGTGTCGAATTTAGTCTCAGGGGCAATCCGTATAAAGTTTGAGAGTAAGAATAGGTAGTAAGCGTAATATGTTAAATTAATAGTTCGAGACTTAACAATTTTGCTGATTTTTATTTTGCTTCACGCCGTGCATTAAAGTATACATGTATAAAGTGTGCAGAGGGAACTGTAAGTAAAAGTAACCTAGTGTTAAGACACTCCGTTCCCCAAATATTGTTTTAAGAATTTTTTTTAGATTTACGCTTAATCCTGCACATAACAGGCTAGGCAAACGGAGCCGCAGTAACCATATGAACGTAATACTATGTCATTCGCTTTCCGCATTTTTGAGGCCAAAAAATCCATCTTCCTCAAGTAAAACGGTCGCGTTTACGGATAGTCGCTACGCCTTAGCGCCACGACGGAATAGTAATTTTTTTCATAAATTTAGTTGGTCTGTTATGATTTAATTTAATGCCAGTCACAACTATCACGTCTTTACAAGCACAGTCTGTCAATTAAGCGTATCAAAACATGCGTACCATTATAAAAAGTCAATTTTCAAAGTAGAGTCAACAATTATCGTTCATTAATATGAAAACAAAGCACCCCTAGCGGTGACGGCGTGGCGGCGGCGGCTTCCACCCTTACTTTAAATCCAACTTTGTTATAACCCCTGGCGGCTGTTACGCGTAGAGCAACACTGGAAATTAGAATGTGCTTAGTTTTTTACTTATTAAACCATAAACAAAGCTATTAAATGCGATTGAATGATATAAAAATAAGTACATATGATATCTACGGATGTGTAATATTATTTTTCATATATCTGTGGTCATTCGTTGGTGTCATTATTAATTAACTTTATTGCAAAGGTACGTTACAGTTTAAATAATCTACATCGCTTGGATGCTTTACTTCATTTTACACTATTTTAACATAGATAAAGGCTACAGATAAAAAAATATTAAAATCTACATCATATATAACGTATATTACATATCGAAGAGTAGGGAGGCATAAAACTTAGCAATATGTGCTCTACTTCCTCCTTATTATAAGGATATTGCACATTATATGGCTGAGACCAACGTCAAAACAGACTACGGAAACGACAATATATTTGATATAAATATGACTAAATATTTAAATTATTCGCTGTCGAGCCTCAGCGGTACAGCGTCGCTTTGTAAACGCGATGATTCTGTGTTCGATTCTCAATCACAGAATTTTTTGCTGTTTCACGCTCCAGTTACGATGAGTTGCGTCACTCAACATGCAATATTTCAAAATGCGAAGAGGGGAAAATGAAGTGTCTTGACACTTGTTTCAACTTGCCTTTTCTATTATCTGCAGTTCTTGCATATGGTAGTTTAGGTAAAGCGTAAAGCTTAACTGTCGGAAAAATATATTAGAATTTCGACCACGGCTTACTGTTTTTCTTATTTATTTTTTTTATATTTTTTATATAGAAAATGAAACATAATGCTGAACGCTTAGGAAAAAAGTGAAAAGTAAGTTCAAAAATTTCTCTTATAATAATGCCTTTTAAAATAAATAATGATTAAAAAAGTAAACAAAGAAATTTAAAAGGATCAAAAACTTAAATGTTATATCTCATTCGCTAAATTTTACTAAAATATCCACGTATATGAAGAGTATTCCAAAAGTACCGTAAGTAAGTAAGTAGTAGTAGTTTACTAAAACACCTGACTTTCTATTTCCATTAGTATTGTAACTGACGATATACGAGATTCGTTCAACGGAATGGAAAAGCCAGCACTGTCAGATACTTAGAATCAAAATCAATATAATGATCAAATGCATGCGAAAGACATGTAAAGGAAAGGGAGCGTGTAGTTATGTACTCGCGTCTGACGCGATATACTTTTTTTATCACCATTAAAACATAATTTTTATTTATTATTTATTTTTTTAGTTTCACGCTTTATCCCGCATATGGCAGGGTAGGCAGAGGGATCTACAGGACCCGTAGGAACCGTGGGTTGTGTTAAGACACTCCGTTGCTTTCCCTGTCCCCGTTTTCCGCCTTTTTAAGGCAGTGCGCGTTGAGTGGCGAAACTCAACGTCGCGCTTTGCCTGGTTGCCAGAGCGAAGACAATGGAAATAGAAACATCCATCTTCCCCGAGTGGGAATCGAACCCAGAAACCGTCGGGTTACAAGCAGATTTTGCACCTCTGTGCCACGACGGTCCTCACATATTAATTATATTTAATTGTATTCAAATAATAAAATACAATAAAATAATAAAAGAACTGGAAAAAGATAGTTCAGCTTCACGCTTTATCCTGCATATAGTAGAGTGCTTCCTCCAAGAGAGAGAGAGAAAGAGAGAGAGAATCAGCATTCACATTTAAAACATTCTTTTCTCCGTTCTCCACGAGGGACACAACTCAAAATATTTGTTTATACTAAATTTATAGATAATTCCATTCAGGCGTAAAATGTTTAGCTCTAAAATCATTACTATCGTAATAATATAGTAGTTACCTATTGGTTTTCCTAGAATAAATTATTCAATTAAGTCGAATTTACAGTTAAATCTGTGCTTCTGTTAGTCATAGAATATTCATGAAGTTAAAAAGTTTTCAAGTAATAAAATAATGTTTATTAAAATAAAAGATAATTTGGCATACTGGGACACTCTAGAATTATTTAAAATGCGATGGTTGTGGGTTCGATTCCCACCAGGGTTTTTTATACAATATGATAAGGCAAAAGACATTCAACACACAATATCTCAAATTTATGTGAAAAGCGGAAAACTCCATCCTCTCTGCCTACCGCATCCAAAATTTGTAATAGCTTACAAATTCTATTGACAGATTTTTTTTCAAGAACGAACGAACGAGAAGTTAATATCAAATGCATGAACAGTCCTTTAGAGTACAGAAAATAGAAAATTATAAATTGTAACTTTTTTTAAACTTTCATATTCTTTTCATTCATTATGAGCTTCATTATGAGCTTTCGCTAACACGGCTTTGCTGTCACGCAATTGCTATTCATTTATTTGTTAGGCTTAAAAACAATTGTTACAAATGAACGCAAACCTATTAAAGCTTAAATATACAATAATTTTGTGTACTAAACTAGTTTGAATCAGAATCTACTCATACAAGTTTATATGGTTATTGTGATTATTTCTTATTCTAGCGAAATAGAATAGACCGTCGTGGCGCAGAGGCGCAATGTCTGCCTGTAACGCGACGGTTACTGGGTTCGATCCCCAGTCGGAGAAGATGGATTTTTCTATTTCCATTTTCTTCGCTCTGGTAAACTAGGCAAAGCGCGACGTTGAGTTCCGCCATTCAACACGCAATGCCTCGAAAACGGCGGAAAGCGGGGACGGAGAAAGCAGGGACTGAGCAACGGAGTGTCTTAACACTAGGTTCCCACGGTCCCTGCAGTTCCCTCTGCCTACCCTGCCTTGTGCGGGATAAAGCGTGAATAATAGTAATATACTTAATTAAGGTTTCTTCTTGGTTTGAAACACAACTTTTAAAATACAAAAATAATATAATCTTGGTGACATTTAAAATTATTTTTTTAACTTTATTTATTTTGAAATTCTTACTTCGTAGAGAAAATAAATGAATTGTATTGCGCTGATTTGCACTTATATAGTGTGGACAGGATCATCTGTAATGCTTTAATCATCGGAAACTTATAAGCGATGGTTGCAGTTGAGGAATTACTCTTAAAAAAGCGCAGTAGCATAAAGACTGACCTTAAAAATACTGTTGTAGCTTCTATTTACATACATACATACATACATATCTTCACGCTCTATCCCTGGCGGGGTAGTCAGAGAGAACGGAGCGCCAAACGCTGCGGTCCCTGCATACCTCTTTCGCCTCGTCCACTGTCATTAACCTCTTCATGCATGCTCTCCGGGGAGTCCTCATGCTTTTTACGTGACCTTCCTCCAGTATCTTCGATACTGTGTTTTCGAAAGTCAACCGAGGTCTCCCCTTACCTCTTTTACCACACACTTTTCCATCGTATATCTTTTTTACCATTCTTTCGTCACTCATTCTTTCGACGTGCCCAAACCACCTGAGCACGTTCTTCTTCATTCTTACTGTATGTCACAGTACCTCGCTGGTACCTACCATCCTGTGTACCTCTTCGTTGCGGATTCGGTCAGCTAAGCTGACTCCGCATATCCTTCGAAGAGATCGCATCTCCACAGCATTCATCTTTCTCTCATTCTTCTTCTGTAATACCCACGTTTCACTGCCATATAACAGCGTCGGAACCAAAACTGCATTGTGTACGGCCAAACGTGCAGCGACGCTGACGTTCTGCCGTCTCAACAACGCAGCTAAGGCACCGTTCATTCTGTTACCGGCAGCAACACGTCTTTCCACATCCATTTCGTATCTACCATCTCTACTTAACATACTTCCCAAGTATACTACTTCATTCACTTGTTCTAATAAATTTCCATTCACGAAAATCTTGCAATCTGTCCTTTCCTCGTCTCTTTCAAATACCAGAACCTTTGTCTTACTTGCATTCAGGCTTAGACCATTAGTTTCACACCCGTCTTTCAGAATGGTGACCAATGCCTGCAACTCGCTTTCTGATGATGCAATAAGCACTGCATCATCCGCGTACAACAAGCAATTTACCTTCAAGTCACCCACTTTTACACCCATATCACTTTCTTTCAGTCCTTGGAGACAGCTATCCAAATACAAATTGAACAACCAAGCCGACATGGCACAGCCATGTTTGACACCCGATTGGATGCCAAACCGAGGCGACATGTCGGCTCCTACTCGCACACAGGCTGAGTGATCTCTATAAAGAGACTTTACAGCCTGCAGCAAGGGTCCGCTCACATTGTACCGGGGTAGTATCTCCCACAATTTCTTTCTCACAACCCTATCAAAAGCCTTCTCCAAGTCCACAAAAGCACAGAAAACCTTTTGGTTTACAGCCAAAAACTTCTCCGTGATCATGCGGATGGAAAAGATCTGATCCATGCATCCTCTTCCAGGTCTAAAGCCTCCTTGGGCCTCCCACAGTAGCCTTTCGGATCTTTCTTGCATTCTTCTCGCTAAAATTTTTGCATATACTTTACCACCTAAGCTAATCAAACTGATTGCCCTATAGCTTGCACAGTCTATCTGTGAACCTTTGCCTTTATACAAAGGCACGATGACTGCACTTTGCCAATCATCTGGGACCTCCCGCGATTTCCAGCACAAATTGCACAGAAACCAGAACAAGTCCAAGATGCGAGGTCCACCATCAGCTTCTATTTCCATTCATTATTTAATTTCCTAACTCCGTTAAGAAGTCAGTGTTGAGTTCGAGTTGGCGTTGAGTTCCTCCACTTAACACACAATGTCTTGGAAAGACGAAAGTGGGGAGCGTAGTATTTTGACACTGAAATTCCTCTGTCTATTTAACAATTTTAATTTTAATTTATTTACCAGTAATATGATGGTTCAACTTAGCAATGTATGTTCATAATTTACATATACCGAAGTTACAACAAAAGATTTAATTTACTGTTTTTTTAGTATATTATACTATATTATTTATGCTACTTATACCCTATATTGTCACATATAGAGAACGGAAATTCTCATAATACTTACGAAAAGAAAAGGGAAAAGTAAATTTGTGCATATTTAATAAAGACACTATTAACTATATATAACAAAACTACCTAGATCCAGAGCCGACAAGTAACAAAAGCCTTTAGTATGACATCTCTAAAGAAAATTGTTCGTGCACCAATTAATTATTTATACCGACAAAGATTCTCTCAAAGACATTATATATTAAGAGGCGAGTTCCTTGGCGTTTTAAAGAAGCCGAGCTTTAGGTTCTCGTTAAGGATGTATGAGAAAGCGATTGAATATGGGCGTTTCTTTTCATTATATATTTACCGATTTTAGGCGTCGCAATTTTATTATTAAGTTCGTTGCTTTCACACCAGATTGAAGAAGCCATGTGAAACGAAATGTTTCAATTACAGATATTCTTATTAGAACATCGTGGCGTAGAGGCAGAGCGTCTGACTATAAATGTCAAAACTTGACTTTTTTTAAACATTTGTAGGTTTGATTCTCCATTAAAGGAAAAAGACGTACGGCGTTGAGTTCCGCTAGTCAATAGACAAAATGTAAGCCGAAAATCAGTGAACGTACAGTCTTAATACTAGTAGTTTGCCTTTGCCTACAGTGCTATATGCAAGGTATCGAGTGAAGTTTTTTTAAATATAAATAAAAAATAAAATATTACAGGCGGACCGTCGTGGCGCAGAGGCCTGCCTGTAAACGCGACAGGCTGTGGTTTCGATTTTGAAAAAAAAAAACAGAAAAAATGAACATTACAGAGTAAATAAAGTTATCAAACGTCAAAACATAAAAATAAACTTTAGGTAACGAGTTTTCTGTAAGAATCTTTTTACAGACACTCTTGACAATAAAAGTTGTAACAGCCATAAAAACTTTTCGAGACAGTCTATAGACTAGACTAGAGATTTCGCATATTGCTATAGAAACTTCGTCCTTCGTTATCTGCTCAATTTCGATAGTTGCTTAATGAGTTGCGGAGCTCAACGCCGCGTTAAAATAATACTAAATCCATACTAAGTATAGAAAAAGATTTAAGAAAATATACAGGTTGAACACATCAGAATTTGAACCTGCGTCTCTTGGAAACCGTCCAAGCGCTCTGACTAAGCTATGCGTTCTTTATAAAGCTGTGTCGGAATATTCTTTTTCTCAAATAGTTTCCAATAAATGTGAGTTGAAAATCCGCTAATTTTAGGTTTTTATATGTTATGTTTTCTTTAAGCATTACTATAGATTTTATAGACTGTGATTTAATGTCGTTATCTCGATTTATAAACATGTGCTTCACAATTTACTGTTGATTGGATGTTGATTGAGATGCCTATTTTGAAGTTAGAAAAACAATTTAAGGGTAAATCTGAGTGATGATTCCCCCTTGTCGAATACTTATTTATTTTTAATATAAAGATATAAATATATAATATATATTTATAACAATTTTGTTTAAAAAATGGTCTTTCCCGTCGTGACCTATACTCGAAATATTATCCTTATGGAAAATAAATAAAATATTCATCGCCCATTTTTATGTTTTACCGATGAGAATTGAACATCTGTTATGTACTCATCGACCTACTTATTCATGTCAAGTAGCTGGGAACCTTATAATATAATGCTTTACTTGAAAAATATTAGTCAGGTACAATTGACTCTAGCACAGAGGGTTCTGTACCAATTTCATAATTCAAATAAAAATACAACTTACAAAAATTAACGAACTTAACTTAATTACGGACGCATTTTGTATGAAACTCCTTTTTTTGCGATATTACATATGCTTAATTTTCGAAATTTATACTTTGTTAGTATTAGGAGTTACAACTTATTGCCAAATTTGATTATAGTAGGTAGGTAGGTAGTAGTAAACAAAGTGATGGTGTAAAGATTAATTTTTTTTGGGGCACATAGCCCTAAAAGTAGTAAAATTAAGAAAAAAGTACTAATGATTTGAAACTAGTTGGTTCCTACATGTGCTTTTTTTAGCTTAACACTTTTTAAGGATGGTAGAGTTAGAAATCTTTTATTGTTAAAAGAGAATTTTCGAGATTGGGAAAAAGCACTCGCAAATGTCAAGTGTCAAATTTCAAGCAAAGTTTAAAAATCATAGCAAATAATTGTACTTACTTAAACATATTATATTATCTGTTTGTGAAAAAGCTTTTCACGTTTTTTAAAATAAATAAAGTTAGAGTTCATGAGGTTGCAATAACATCCGTACATACTAACACGTAGATGTATACTCATTTCACAAATGAAAATATATAACCATCAAAAGCTTGTCTCGAAGTCGTTGTAGTAAAATATTACACGAGAGCATTTTATTCGAGTAGGTATTGTCGCCGAAATGTCTTTCTTTATTACGAATTTATTACTCTTATACAAATGTAGCGGTAATAATATTTATGTTTATTGCTTACGTATTAATGAATTTCCTACTTTCCTGTTTTATATACGCGTCAGATCTCGTAAATATCAATAAAATTGATACACACATTATGCTCAGAACTGTGCAACGCCCAGACAAGTGCCAATAGCAATATAAGCAAAACGTAGCATTATTTTGAAAAGGATAGAAATTGCTATTTATTTTTATAAGGCACTTAAAGTAAATCGTCAGTACACATTGAATATTGTTTTCTTGTATGCTAGCCTAGTGAAGGTGTGTAAACGATAAAATCTTGTTACAATGGATTTGCAATTTTTTCTACTGTATGTTCTGTACAAAGCCCTCCTCTAACACCTGCTATATGATAAATCTTTTACGCTTCGTGTGAAAACTAAAGCGACGTCAAACGCATTTCTAAGTTCAAAGGCTGATGTTTTGAGCTTTTTATAAACACTTCATTTATAATCTGCGCTTTATAGAGTGAGTTCTTTGATGTATATTTGTTTATCGTCTTATTATCGTCTCGTATCGTAAGTAAGTTGAAGGATTCCCAATATCTTAACATAAATAAATGAGGATGTTAAATGTAAGTATAATTTAGTTTAAAAATGAAAATATTTATAAGATACATATTTTTGGGTAGTGTATTTGGTTTATACGACTATGGTTTCTGCTCTATATGCTGATTCCCACTCTGGGTAGACAGATTTTACTATTTCCATGTCATATTTCATATATCTCCCCCCTAAAGTTTCGCATAAGCAATTTAACTGCAATACACTGCAGTCACGAACCCCTTCCTGTAAACATTGTGTAGCTTTTAACCTTCGTTAAAGTCAAACTTCTGAATAACACGAAGAAAATAAACTAAAATGATTAATGCGATAGGCACGCGATATGAGCAGCCGTTTAAAGCTGTGTACACACTAAAAGGACCTAATGGTAATTGCTATAATATATTAACATTAAATTAGTGGATAAATATTGATATAATATAAGGAAAGTGAGGATCGAGGTATCTAAGCACTAGGTTCCCTTAAGTTTCTCTCCATATATTAGATAAGGCTGTTTTTTTTTAATATTCATTTATATTCTCAGCTTTTTTCTTTATACTGAACTTAAATGTTCTAAGAACGTTATATCTTAATTAATAGAAAATAGCATATGGTGAAACATATTACAATATAGTCCATAACCACTTGCTAGTGGTGTGTGTGCTAAAGGCATAATGATACAGAAATTTCTACTTAGTATCGACGTTGTGAATAAACTTTTCCTCGTTAATTAGCTTGTTACTTGTTTACTTGTAATGTGTTGAAAATGTATTTATACATATTTGGACAAAAATCTAGGAAGACCGTCGTGGCGTTTAGGCGTAAGCGTCTGCCTGTAAACGCGACGGTTTGTGGGTTCGATTCCCACTCGGGGAAGATGGATTTTTCTATTTCCATTTTCTTCGCTCTGGAAACTAGGCAAAGCGCGGCGTTGAGTTCCGCCACTCAGCACCCAATGCCTCGAAAAAGACGGAAAACGGGGACGAAAAAAGCAGGAACTAAGCAACGGAGTGTCTTAATACTATGTTTATATAGTTCCTGCAGTTCCCTCTGCCTACCCTGCAATATGCGGTATAAAGTGTGAAGCTATAAAAAAAACCGTATGGGGATTCGGATCCCATTCGGGGAAAATAAGTTGTTTTTATTTTTCTCGCTCTGTTTAAATATAACATAGTGCAGTGAGTCCTTACACTCAATATGCAAAGTCTGGAAAGATGAAAAGCGGGAACGATGCAAATTTCGCAGTGTTGTTGTGTTTTTTAATTGATTTTCTATCTTTAGTGTGGATTAACACTTCAAATGTCATAAAAAATAATTCTACATATATTTATTGTTATCGTTTTAAATTATTTACTAAATTCAAACAAAAACTTCCTCCATTAAATGTATAGTGTAAACTAACAAAAGCTATTCAAAATTCATGAAACGCTAACATGTATTTTGTTCGTGTTCCATAGCAGTAACGTCACACGGTAGAGTCATGGCGGTGTGTGCCCACTGTGACCGCACTTGACCTTATAATTAAATAACGTAAAGGCCGTTGCTAAGAAAATAATCAAATTTATGCTACAGTTCCATTCTTTGATTCTTGATTATACGTATTATTGTATACGACAGCGCGGCCTTCGTTAAAACTTCCTACTGGGTAAAATATTTCAAGGTTATATACAAAAAGTAGTCAAGAATTATTAATAGTTTAGGTATAGGTTTATTTTCCCATTTTACGATACTTTTACATTATGTTTAAGGCGTGACGTGCTTATGATTAAATACAAATAACGTAAACATTATATATATATATATATATATATATATATATATATATATATATATATATATATATATATATATATATATATATATATATATATATATATATATATATATATATATATATATATATATATATATATATATATATATATATATATATATATATATATATATATATATATATATATATATATATATATATATCAAAATATATTGTTCTCCGTTCTATTCTCTTGCTCTCCTTGAACGTATAGACGCTCTTCTACTGTATCTAAATGTCCCCAAATGTATGTTTTATTTTGTATAAAAACAAAAAATTATCTCCAATTCTGAGTAATCTATGCCAGAAAAAGTTTCAAACTGCTTAACTGACTATAAGTGGTTTGCTTATGAAGGCCACCTATTTCACTTAAGGTTCGCTGACGACATAGTCGCGAACAGGAAAGCTCTAGCCAACTACAACACATGATCTCTACACTTTATTCTGCTAGTACTCGAGTGAACTTAGATATAAACTTGTCGAAATGAAAAGTTGAATCGCGTTCACGCGACGAGGAAGATGGTTTTTTTCAATTGCATTTTATTAAGGAAAATAGGCCAAGGCGCAACGTTGAGATCCGCCAATCAACACGCAAGTCTTAAAAAATAAGAAGAGCGGAGAACGGAGTGTCTTAAAGCCAGGTTCCCTCCTTCTACCCTGCTATGTACGGGATAAAGCATGAAGCTATAAAAAAGAATGAAAACAAGAATCATGACATGAGCTTATGTAAATCTATCTACTTAAATAACGCACTAACAGATTTAGTATTTTAGAAGTCGAACGTCAAATATTGGAGTCTAAACGATGTGTCCAAAAGTGACCTACCAGTAGAAATTAAGACAAAGCAACCGTCGTGGCGCAGAGGCGAAAGCGTTTGCCTGTAAGCGCGACGGTTTCCACGGAAGATGGATTTCTAGGCAAAGCGCGATGTTGAGTTCCGCCAGTCAATACTCAGCAATGGCTCGAGAAAAAGCGAAAACCGGGGACGGAAGAAAGCAGGGACAAAGGTAAGGTAGGTTGGTAAAGGCTAAAGGTAGGTAGGTAGGTAAGCAAAGGAGTGTCTTAACACTAGGTTCATAAGATTCCTGCACTTCCTTCTGTTTACCCTGCAATATGCGGGATGAAGCGTGAAGCTATAAAAAAAGTAACGGAATCTTGCCTTCTCCTTTGCTAAACAAAAGCTTTACCTGAAAATTTAATACTTCTACCAAAAACAAAATTACTACCTATCAAGGAAGAATGGAGCGCGGCCTTTTAAATATATGGATGGACTTTATAATATATTTTATATTATAAATTCCATCACTTTAAGATAAGATCAACTTTTAAAGCAATCGATGCTTTTATCTATTCGTTAAAATTAAAATGGAATTGGGCAGGTCTACTTCATAATGGACAGATGGACTAAAAAGATTACTTTCTAGTCTGGACCCATTGGAAAACACAAGCGAGGGAGAGCCCTCACTCTATGGGATGATGAGACCACGCGCATACCGGCTTCTAAGCGACGTGGCTGGAGAAAAAACAGACAGAGAAATGTGGCTCTCTCTAGAGGAGGCCTTCATCACACATACGGGTGATTAATGTAGTTCTTGAGGTTTCCAAAATGACCAAAAATATATATGCATGTATGTATACTCGTATATAATAAAGCAAAGAATATACATGCATGTAAAAATAATGAAACATTTTGTGTAATAAATTGTGGAGATAAATATCTACTAACTTTACTGGCACTTTTAATTATTACATTATCGTCGTTGTTTCTTAAAAATACAACTTTATAAAGAATTCGAGAGATGTTAAAACATTTTTAATTTTAAGCTTCAGTCGTTTTGTTAATGAATTTAACTTAATTAGCGTTTATATTAAAAACTAAGTAGAATAATCCAAAGGGCTTGAATTGTGAGTTCGATATCGATTATCAATAGAATAAATTAATTTTATTATCGAGTTGAGATAAAAGGGGTTCTTTTTTAATAATAAAGACAAGTACATCACTTAAGGCGCAATATCTGAATTTGGGTAGACACCAGAGACAATTTATCATTAAATTCTTTTTTTTTGCTTCACGCTTTATCCCGCACATGGTAGGGTAGGCAGAGGGAACCGCAGGAACCGTGGAAACCCAGTGTCAAGACACTCCGTTACTTAGTCCCTGCTTTCTCCGTCCCCGCTTTCCGCCTTTTTCGAGACATTCCGTGTTGAGCGGCGGAACTCAACGCCGCGCTTTGCCAGACCAGAGCCAGAGCGAAGAAAATGGAAATAGAAAAATCCATCTTCCCCGACTGGAAATCGAACCCAGAAACCATCGCGTTACAAGCAGACGTTGCGCCTCTGCGCTACGACGGTCCTCGATTAAATTCTTTTAATAACATTTTATATATATGTATATAGATTGTTGTAAAACATATATACTTTATTATTTTAGAAATAAATAAAATATTATAAAATATCTTCTTATAAAATACCGTGTGATTGGCAAGTGAAGCTACACATTTGCTACGCTAGTATCGCAGTTGTAAGGGCTCCTACCGCCTGTACACCTTGAGTCGGGTCGTTGTCTTGCAAGGTTTTACTTTACGACTAATTAGTTTTAATGTACTTATAGCTATGTGGAGAAAATCAGCTTATGTCACGTTAGGTTCCGCTTATAAGAAAATACGCTTATTGTAAAATTAATTAGCTATGTGTTTTTTTTATATTACTTCACGTAAATAAAGACGTAGCACTGCAGTATGTTTGAAATTTAGATATATTTGGTTCTTGCGGTTCAAAGTAGGTAAGTTAGTAAGTAGGACACTGTTAATACATGTTTTTGGCTTCCAGGTACAGTTAGACATAGTGTAGCTTTAAGTTCTACCGATTATAGCACAACGATTAAGAATATAATGGATTATATTTCTATATAATGGCAATTGAGGACCATCGTGTCACAGAGGCGAAGCGTCTGCCTGTAAACGCGATTGTTAGCGGGTTCAATTCACACTCGGGAAGGATATATTGTTTAATTTCCATTTTCTTCGCTTTGACAACTATATAGAGCGTAAAGCTGTATATATCATTATAAGCGACATATTTAAATCCTATTTCGCATATTAATAATCGATTAGTACTGCTACATACACAAGTACAATTGTGCATACACACGTCGACAGGAATTAACAAAAGATGATGAATACTCTCGCAATTGGCCGGTTCCAAGGTATTTAATACATTATTATATGAGGCGAGAATGACATCATTTATCATCCGGTAAGGCTATTTATCATGTTTTTGCCCTATTTATGTTTAGAATATTTTTTTTGTGAAAATCTCTTTTTAAATCCCAAGTGACAGGATGGAATTTCACAATTTTCATGTGGTTTGTGTGCCGACGGTGCGGTCCGGTTAAGCCGATTTGGTGTATCTAATTTTAGCGAGTCAAAATTTAATTAATAATTTAGGATAAATGATTATGTTTACGCCATTGTAATGTAGAGGGAAATATCTTGAGTATATGATTGTTATAGATTTGAAATACTGTTATACTATATGTAGGTACACTTGGTAATTGCTAGTTTTAGTAAATCTAACATACTATGTGCTTCATACTTCATGTGTTTGATTTACACTCTAAGCCCATGATATATAATATTATATGTAATACTATTGTAAATACATTGGATTGGAGATTTGGTCATATATAATTGTTGTGTACTACTTTGAAAATTAGACTCTGTTTACCTTCGAAGCAATTAAGTTATCAAGAGAATAATTTTATTAATTTAGACAAACTTATTATTTCCATATTTTTTTATGTTTTTCATAAATATATAATAAGATATTTGATTTCTGTGATTTTTATACATTTTAAAACAATTTAAACGCATTATTCGTGTATACTGACAATTTTTGCGACCTCGGTATTTAGAACACTTTGCAGTAGTCAGTGGAGTGAAATTTCGGGTGTTTTAAACTAAATATATATTTCATATAAAAGCTATAATAAATTTGACTTCGCCTTTCCGGAATGTGCACGATAGAATTCCTTTCCAATGAAGATTATTTTGTTTTATTTGTATAATTATTATGTTTCTAGATGCCTTTTACTCTCTTCCTTCATCATTGTAGATTTCTATACAACTTTAAACATGTCAGTATTTAATTTATTATATGAAAGTGATATAATATTTACATAAGAAAGAAAAGAGGAAGACCGTCGTGGCGCAGAGGCGCAACGTCTGCCTGTAACGCGACGGTTTCTGGGTTCGATCCCCAGTCGGAGAAGATGGATTTTTCTATTTCCATTTTCTTCGCTCTGGCAAACTAGGCAAAGCGCGGCGTTGAGTTCCGCCACTCAACACGCAATGCCTCGAAAAAGGCGGAAAACGGGGACGGAGAAAGCAGGGACTAAGCGATGGAGTGTCTTAACACTAGGTTCCGACGGTCCCTGCAGTTCCCTCTGCCTACCCTGCCATGTGCGGGATAAAGCGTGAAGATAAAATAATAATAATAATAAGAATGAAAATGTTAAAGAAATAGACAGCTCTAGTGTAGGTATTGCTTATTTTTTACTATAGAAATCATTTGTTTCTACATTAAATTAACCAGATTTTGTAGCTCTAGGATGAACGAGGAATTCAAATACTTTTAACAGTATTTTCCGTTGGTAAATGAAATATTGGAACATATGTACAACACAAAGTTTTAAGAGGATTTAGCAAAACGCTAAATGGGCGTCTTATAATTAAGCCGATTATAAGTTAACGCTCGTTTTTTTACGTAAGAGCGTAAACGTTTTTTTTTTGTTTTGCTTAAATATTTTTGTTCATTCCGAGTACAACTATTTAACTGTGAATTAAAAAGAAATATTTCATTTTATTAAATATATATTTTAAATATTAAAATTTTTTAAATATTATATATATATATATATATATATATATATATATATATATATATATATATATATATATATATATATATATATATATATATATATATATATATATATATATATATATATATATATATATATATATATATATATATATATATATATATATATATATATATATATATATATATATATATATATATATATATATATATATATATATATATATATATATATATATATATATATATATATATATATATATATATATATACGAGGTGTGTTCAAAAAGTATCGCGAATTTTGTGTTTTTTCAAAAATTATTTATTTATTCATGAATATCTATTTTATCCCCTTCAAAGTAATCCCCATGAGATATTATACACTTGTGCCAACGGTTTTTCCAATCTTTGAAGCACTTCAAAAAATCATTTTTTTTTATCTTGTTCAGCTCCTCCTTCGATGCCGTCTTTATCTCGTCAAGTGTAGCATAACGTCGTCCTTTCATGGGCCTCTTCAGTTTAGGGAACAAGAAAAAGTCACAGGGGGCCAGATCTGGGGAATACGGTGGCTGCGGCATCATTAGTGTGTTGTTTTTGGCCAAAAAGTCGCGCACAAGCAACGATGTGTGAGCAGGGGCGTTATCGTGGTGCAAAAGCCAATTTTTGTTCTTCCACAAAACCGGGCGTTTCTGGCGGATTGCTTCGCGCAAATTGCGCATAACTTGCAGGTAATAAACCTTATTGACCGTTCTACCCTGTGGCAAGAACTCATGATGCACCACGCCCCTGCAATCGAAGAAAACTGTCAGCAAAACTTTTACATTCGACCGAACTTGGCGCGCTTTTTTCGGTCTTGGTTCGTGCGGCAGCTTCCATTGAGATGATTGAGCTTTGGTTTCCACGTCATAACCATAAACCCACGATTCGTCACCAGTTATGACCCTCTGGAGCAAATTTGGGTCGTCGCGGACAGAGTCCAACATCTCATTAGCAATGTTCATGCGATGCTGTTTTTGGTCGCAATTGAGCAATTTTGGTACGAATTTCGCGGCGACCCGTCTCATGCCCAAATCATTGATAAAAATCGAATGGCACGAGCCAATCGATATGTCTAGGTCCTCAGCAACTTCTCTAATGGTGATTCGACGATTGGCCAATACCATTTTCTCCACTTCATTAATTTTTTCGTCTGTTGTTGAAGTGCTCGGGCGTCCGGCACGCTCTTCGTCGTTCACATCTTCTCGGCCTTCTGAGAACATTTTGTACCACCGATAAACGTTGCTTCGGTCCAAGGTAGCTTCTCCGTATGCCACAGTCAACATTCGGAATGCATCCGCGCACTTAATTTCGTTTTTCACACAAAATTTGATACACGTTCTTTGATCCATTTTTTTGAATGGGTAAAAATCGAAGACGATCCAAAACACGTGCAAGCAAAGCAGCTGTCAACAATTAAGTGAACATTCAAAATGGCCGAGGTTGTCGGCATAAGTGAGAGACATGAGTACCAACATAACGCCACAAAAAAAATGAAATTCGAATATACGTAACCCGCGAAAATTCAAAATTCGCGATACTTTTTGAACACACCTCGTATATATATATATATATATATATATATATATATATATATATATATATATATATATATATATATATATATATATATATATATATATATATATATATATATATATATATATATATATATATATATATATATATATATATATATATATATATATATATATATATCCAAACCATTTCTGGGTTAGAACAGTTGCATGTTTAGGTTTATTTGTTAAAAACAAGGGTTCCAAAGGTATTATGTGCTTAGCGGTCAAATATCCTTTTAATTAGTAACTTTGAAATGCAACGTTTACTGCTTTACACTTGTTTTGTTGTAATTACTCGACAACTTTGTTCTATACTCGGAAATTTTAATACAACCACTGGATGTAGCGTAGTAAAACCTTGGCTAGAACTAACATGGAGTTTTGTTTTGTATTGTTATACGAATTAAACTTGAAGTAAACCTAATCTAATATTCCGTAGAATTCTGTTCATTTATGAAAGTAATATCTATAGTAGGTATAGAGGGATAGTTCAAATGTATTGGATAGTAGGCGGCTATGAGAACTCTGGATAAATTATTTAGAAATTGACTCATTAACCAAGTAGACCGCTAAGATTTTGTCGTTTACTTACTACTAATCTATTAAAATCGCAAGAAATTTTTAAATAAAATAATAATGTTATATTATTACAATATTGTTAGAAATAAGAAGTAGTTCTGTTCTTTTCTACAGTAATGGCGCTCCGAGCGCGCCAGTTGAGCACAATTCACTTCGCCAATGTCAAGAAGTAGTTAGAATTTATTTTAAATAATATAAATAATAAAATCGAAACACATATAGACTACACGTTTCGAGTGAATGCGGACTGAGACTCTGCGTAATTGTAGCACGTTATAGTAATGACATGTTATAGTAGTCACTTAATCACAATATTTTGAGTTACTTCCTTTCCAATACGGACCGTTGCCTGCTTGCAACAGTCCCGATTGACATATTTTGACGTGAACGTCTTAAATTAGGTTGTGCGGCTCGGAGTCAAATATGAAAATGGTAACGTAACGATGTGTCAACTGTCACCGAACTATGATCGGTCCGCCGCGCGTATCACTTGACACATGTACAATGTTTTAGTAAACAAAATATATTTTCTATAGTTAAAATTTGTGCAATTTATACTATAATTATTATTCATATCAATAAATATTCTACCGAGAAAAAGACGTTGTCACGTAAAATTTTCGCCCGTAAAACCCACTTTACAGGCAACCATTTTTTTATTATTTTTTTAGTCTTTATCATCCAAGACTACCCTCTTTTTGAGAAATAAAGTATCTTTAGCTTACTCTAACTCTAACTCTTAACTCTTTTTATCCACAGAAAGCTTTTGCTTTACTGTGCTTAGGTTTAGTTGATATACAAAATGGAAATTAAATTTGACTTGGAAACCTAGTAAGAATATATAACGTTATACCGTGAATAAATATTTGCCTCGACTTTATATTTGTGCATGTAGATTGAGGCACTAAGTACGCTGTTCGTTATAGTGCGTGTAGTTGAATAACACATATTAAAGTTCTTTTAAACATTTAGAATGCTTAAAAGTGATTTTCAAAATTTCCATACTATTTCATATTACTGGTATAAACTATATAGCGCGTGAAATTATTTGTGACTGAGAAATATAATTATTTAGAAATATATATTTTTTGTAGCTTACGGCTTTAACCCGTTTAGGCTGGGTGGCCTGAGGAAACTGTGAGAACCTTGTGTTAAGATATTTTGCTCTTTAGTTCCTGTCAGTTTTTAAACATTGCGTATTGATCGGCGGAACTCAACGCCGCGCTTGCCTAGATGCCAGAGCGAAGAAAATAGAAATAACAAAGTTTAGTCTCTCCTAGTGGGAATTGAACCCACTAACACTCGCGCTTATATGCAGACGCTGCACATCTGCACCACGATGGTTTTCGAAAAATAAATATTTTAACTAGAATAGTTTTTACGGAAAAATCATCTTCTAGTGTAAGGCAAACCACGTCGTTTTGTTACGCCATTCAGTAAGCTACATCACTCTAAAGGAGAAAAAAGAGAGGGATAGAGCGTCTTAAAAAATCTCTAAATGAGCATCAAACCTATAAACATCGCTATGTTGATGCATGGTCACTAATAAAATGAATATGTTTGAAAATATACATAAATGATAAGCACAAGCACTTTGTAGGGGAGATAGGGGACCGGCGAGTTTAAATTATTGGTGAAGACCGACTGGACACGGACACTCGTGTGGAACAGTTTAATTAGTTAAATTAACTTGATATTATGTAATAGAATTTATTTAAAGTAATTTGGTGACGTTATCAAGTTAAAAAATGAAAACGTATTAATATTTAAATTTAATTAAATTAATTGAAAACGTATTAATATTTTTTTAGGCTTAAATTAGGTTGCATTATATATTGTTTTACATATATGCACACCCAGAGGCACATATACACACACACACACACACACACACACATTTTTAACGGCGCCTGTGTGCAATGAAGTAATTTTAAATTACGGTAATTTTACACGGCAATGGTAAAAACCACAATAATTACAAGATGGTCTCGAAATCCCCACTTCCCTTGCGTGTGCGTGGCTTAAAAATGAATATGAATTTCTTTAATTGCAGGTTTACTTTTTTGTATGTCGAGGATTTTGGGGTGCGTACAAGGGAGTGCTTTTTAGACATACACACACACACATACACACACACACACACATATATATATATATATATATATATATATATATATATATATATATATATATATATAAATATATATATATATATATATATATATATATATATATATATATATATATATATATATATATATATATATATATATATATATATATATATATATATATATATATATATATATATATATATATATATATATATATATATATATATATATATATATAATATATATATATATATATATATATATATATATATATATATATATATATATATATATATATATATATATATATATATATATATATATATATATATATATATATATATATATATATATATATTCTTATTTCATATTAGAATATCGTATGCAGTACATTTCCTTTTCCTTTGAATAGCTTTGTACTTAGTAATGATGTAATTATAAGAGGATAAAAATACATACTTGTTTTTAAAAATTCTAAATTTCTACATGAAAATATTGTTATGCTAGCAAGTAAGTAAGATATTCAAGCTTTGTTTTTCGCTTTAAATATAAATATTGTAATTTAAATGACGAATCTCTTTATTTATTAAAAAGTCTAAATAAGTAAGTAAATGGAAAACAAAGTGACGTCAGTTATTTTCGTCGACACAGTTTTAAAAAAATATAAAAAGCTCGGATACAATTAAAGCTTACAGCACTAGAGTATTTATTTTTGAGAAAACCAAGGGGATTTCACTTCGACGGGGTGAATAAAGGCATTGTTTGAACTTAATTAGAAAATAAACATTTTGTATGTGTCTGTACGAATGTAAGAAATGTTTTTGTTGTAAACGAAACTCTATCTCTTTGTTATAAGATTGTAATTTGTACAAGTGTTTATTACAGAATTTAGAATTTCACGGTAGGGGCAGGGTCGCTATTAGACTTATATACATATATTTGTTCCCGTATATGGCTGTATTGAGAGTTTCTATATAATACTCCGTCTGGCCTTTACATTTAGTTAAAGCGAGGATAAATGTCGACGTTTTGCATAATAATTTATTTATAATGCAAATAGAATGAGAATTTTTAGCGCTTTACTTGATTAATGGACTGTTGTGAAGTGAAGTATGACGTGATGTTAGCGGATTCGAATCCCGGGGCTTAAGCTGTCGGTTTTTATTTAAAGCTTAATGTCTATTATATGGAAATGTAGAACATGACTAGTCTACCATGTCGTGAGTAAGCTTTTAATAGATACATGCGTAAAAATGAAAATTTTGTGTTTTATTTATATTTTTATAGCTTTACGCATTATCAGAATAAAGATAAGGCATTGCGTGTAGAGTGGTGGAACTACAAAAATGGCACGAAGTAAATGAAAATTATAAATCTATCTTCCACAAGTACAATCAAATCCATAAACTGTCGCGTTAACAGGCAGACGCTACTCCTCTATGCATACAATATAAGACTAAATAATGTGAATTGATAAATTCTAAGCGATAACTGAGGCCATCGTACTACGGTAGAAGTGTTTAATTGCTGAATTTCTTTAGTTTCAATCCAATAAGTGACTTTGTGCTTTTTTATCTTTCTAGCTATTATTTGTATATATAATAAGTAAAGCTTTTAGCAAAGTAGCTAGACGGAACCTAGTGTTAAGTCACTCTGCTTATTTTCGAAACATTTCGTTTTGAGCTGCGTAACTCAACGATGAGCTTTGTCTTGTTATTAAAGCGACACAATGAAAATAACTGATTTTCCCGAGTGAGAATCGAACCCTCAACTACTAATTTACCAAATATTTTTATGATTTTTTTAAAGTGTTAATCCACACTAAGGATAGAAAAAAATGTAGAACACATGGCTCAGTGGTGAGAGCCGCTGCACGGTTCGCAGGAAAGCGCGGGTTCGAGTCCTGCTGCGTTCAAATTTTTATATGTTTTCTTTAAGTATTTTTTACTAATTTACCGTCATCCTACTAATTTTATTAGGTACTAATGTGGGATGAAATGTAAAATTAAAAAAAAATAACACCCTATAGTAAATCAAACATTGAAGTATGTCCCATAAAAGTTAAATTATATCGAATTTTCTTATATACTCCAGGGAGAAGCCAGATCCGGTCGCCATTACATAAACTGTTAACAATATAAATTGAATACATTGTAGTACAATATGTAGAGACCTTGTGGTTAAATTGCCTCGTGTTGTATTACGTACTAATGTTACACGAATTAGGGTCAATAAGTGTCATCGCCTTAATTTTGACTGTTTTAGATGGTTTACCTTTCAATTAAAAAACCCTTCAATAAGCGTTTTTTTAACATATGACCTCATATGGCTTTTAACCGACTTTAAGAAAAAGAAGTTGTCGATTCAGTTGTACGTTTTTTGTTTTTTTTTGTATACTTTTTATGCGGATGGATTTCGTTTTTCTCGTAATTTATAACAAGTAACTCACATAAATTTTATGCCAATTCATTCAAAATTAAGGAAAAGAAGTCAACATAAACAGGAAATATAATGTATAACTACGCTTTTCGCTAATTAATATTGCTTTGTTCTTTTATGCAGGCGTATCAATATGTTTTCGTTAATTATCACTTTTATAAAATTTGTTACCTTCTTTTTGTATAAGTATTTTTGTTAATTATTTTTAAACATGCTGGCAACACTGTGACATAAAGCCTAACGTAAAACTTTAAGTTTTCGGTGCCAGTCTAAATAAAAAATAGTTAACAGACAATAATTATTTTAAAGTAATTATAATATTATAATACTATTTGGTGGAAACCTAGTGTTAAGACACTCCGTTGCTTAGTCCCTTTCTCCATCGCAAAGTTATGTTTGTATATATGGGCGCAAGTCAATATACATTCTATGATTTTATTGTTACAAAAATATTTAATATTGAAATTAAATTAAATCAGTAAAACGTATTTGTAATGTAAAGTTCTTTACTCGTTAATTAAATAAAAAAGAAATTATTATGTGAAGTTGCTCTCTTCTGTATTAACTATCGTACGATAATGAACCAATTGATATAGATTGTGTTATTTTATTGTGAAAAATGGACTCCTAACAACGAAATCCCCGGCCTAGCGCCGACATATATGTTAGTTTAAAGTCAGTTATTGATTTTCTTTATTTAACATTATTTATGCATATGTACTGCTATAGTGTTAATCTCGAAGAGCTTAACGTACAATACAACAGTTTTGTTCGTTGAATGGACCAACAACGTAGCGTTTTTTTATCAAGAAAAATTAATCGTAAAGACTTTTGCGATCAAACTTAATTAGGATCGTCGTGGCACAGAGGCGTAGCGTCTACCTGTAAACGCGACGGTTTGTGGGTTCGATTCCCACTCCGGGAAGATAGATTACTCTATTTTAATTTTCTTCGCTCTGGAAACTAGGTAAAGCACGGCCTTGAGTTCCGTCACTCAACACGCAATGTTTTGAAAAAGGCGGAAAGCAAGGGCGGAGAAAGCAGGGACTAAGAAACGGAGTGTCTTAACACTAGGTTCCTGCATTTCCTCTGCCTACCATACCTACCTCTGCCATGTGCGGGATAAAGCGTGAAGACATAAAAAAAATTAAATATTTTCTCCTAAAATACTAATTTATTAAAATCAATTTATTTGAAGATTAACAAACCCCATTCAATTCCATGCAATTTTGAAATAATAAATACATATTATTGTCAAAGATTAACGATAAAATTAATCTGCTCACAAACAAATTACTATTGAAACATGGCTGTGATTAACATTATGAAATAAATTTATACATTTTAAGCCTTTATTGATGTGATGAAATTTTCTAATTATCTATATATATTTTATGTCATTATAAATCTAATTATTATAATAAAATAATTAATTTGAAGGTATTTCGGGGCATTGTTATATTGTAAGGTTAATGGTCATAGGTTCGTATCCAGTCAAATGAATTGAAGCTAGGTAACTTAAGCTAGGTCAGAGTCTGAACTCTTGTACATGTATATATAATTCGTAGATATATATTGCTTCACGCTGCATCCCCTAATAAAGCAGGTAGGTAAGGCTGAGTGGAAGAACTCAACGCAGCGCTTTGTCTTGTTAGTAGAAAAATACTAAGTAATTTATAACCTCCAAATGCGAGTCGAACCCATAACCGTGTCGTTAAACAAATTATGTGCCGCTGCGCCACGGCGACCTCGATATATTCTTATTAAAGTTATTTGATACAAAATGCAATAACTTTGCGTATTATAATATATGGAAAAATATTCTCAACAAAGTATTAATATGTCACAATTTAATTTATTCTATAAAATATTTATTATTAAATATATTAAATATTTTATACACAGTATTTTTTTAATATAATAATAATATAAATAGGCAAGAATATTTAAAAGGATCGGTACAATTTTACGAGTTTGTGACGATGTTTGTGGGTTCGATTCCTTCTGAATGAAAGAATAAATTATTTTTATTCTTTCCGTTCTGGCTGAGTTTCGTGCCTTTATTGATTTATTGAAAAAATAATAGGAAAGTGGAGAAAGGAGTGTCTTAACTCTAGGTTCGTTCTACATACTATATACATGTTGTAGTATTAAATAAAAAATAAGGTTTTGAATTACGTATTTCTTATACATAAATTATTAAGTTAAAATATACGAGAAAGCCACTTAAGTACACCGGTTGTTGCTAAAGTTACTCATAAAATATTAACATAGAAATTTTGTTATATGAATAACGTGAGGTTATGAAATATTTTTTAATTCACAAATTTTATACATTAGCTCCATTTATTTAATGTAACTATTGGATTTTGTATAGTTGAATTCGAATTCTTATAGAATTATTGTTAGATCAGTTCAGATATTAAATTGAAATAACCAATGTCAAAATGTATAAATAATAGAATAAGACGAAAAATAAATTGCTTTTACAACAAAAATTAGTATAAACTTAAAAGCCCTTAAGCGTTTCGGCAGACACTATGTCGATGCACGTATCGTCATCGTAGATATTTTACTATGTATATATCCATAGTTATATATTACAGATATTATGTTATGTAGATCATTAATATTAATGTTCTAATGTCTTAATTGGGCACGTCAGCTTGGCAGATTAATTGTAGTGTAATGATAGAATTATTAACAATGGTTGTAAATAGCTTGACTTAGATTATGCCCGTGGTTTTCTTTAATTACACTTAGCAAAGGAAAGCTTAAATAAGCTAAGTATTACCAACCTTAACCAAGCTATACTTACTCTATGTTGTTTTTGTTCATATCAGTTTGTTCTGGATAAGCTTGGTTTTCAATTTATAAAATGCTTCAGCTGGTTTTTCGATTTATAAAACCTTTCCTTATTAATTAAGTATTCTAGTAGTCAACACGCAAAGTCTCGAAATAAGGCGGAAAGCAGGAAACGGAGTGTCTTAACTCTTAACACTGGGTTCTATGGTTCCTGTAGTTCCCTCTGTGCGTAATAAAAGCGTGAAGCTTATAAAAGAAAATAATTACGTTTTAGTACAGGTTTACAAATTAATTATTAGTATACAATAATTTGTGTACCAATTGATTTGTGAAGTGTAAATAATAATAATTTCCTTAGATTTGTGTATTGCCAGTCATATTTCAATTTTGCCATACCAAATGCTACTTTTAAAGTGCTATCTAAGGCTAAAAATAAGTGAAAAAACTCTTCTAAAAAACTCAACACTTAAAAGCAGCGAGATGAGCAATTTATGAGTGGTGTAAAGAAAAAAATCGAAACTAGAGACGTTTAATGTATGTATGTGGAGTTCATCGCGTCGCTTTTGCATAGTGCCTTTGAAACACATTTAATATAGGTTGTTTTTATGTAGTTTCGTAATTTTTCATATTTACCTTACAGTATAATATTTTTTTTATATTTTTTGAGGGATTAAAGTGATGTTAATATAGAGATTGTTAAAATATTATACATTCTACGTTCTTATTAAATTTTGGAAATGACTAAGTAAATATATTTTATAGTCGTTTAATTTTTGTTATTAATTTTAAGAGTGTAAAAAATATTTACTTAGTTCATTATCGTGAAACAGACGCATATATATATATATATATATATATATATATATATATATATATATATATATATATATATATATATATATATATATATATATATATATATATATATATATATATATATATATATATATATATATATATATATATATATATATATATATATATATATATATATATATATATATATATATATATATATATATATATATAATTTTTAAGGCTTTCAGTTCTTCATTAGAGTAATAGTACAATAAATGACGATTTTAAATAATATTCAACGTTCAGCGTTTCAAACAAATTAGTGGGCCGTATGTTTTCATTTATAGCACTTCGGAGACCTCTGAATACATTAGCATGTGACGTTTCACGAGTGTATACCATAGACATTCTCTTTGTATATAGTAAACTTTTTATTTAACTAAACTTTTTACTTAATTTATTTAAAATTTTAAAAATGATTTATATTTTATAATAATTTTGAGCAAAGACAATTTTTGATTTAGCCTTTATTGAATACATGGCCATTTGTATGGACACTCTGACTGACATCTTACTGCGACCAACAATTTCCATTAAAAACATTAAATGACAAATAAATAAAGCATTGAGTATAACATATAATTAATAATAAATATATTTATTATATATTTTTTTATATTTTTGTATTTGATTACCCACTCGGGGAAGATGGATTTTTCTATTTCCATTTTCTTCGCTCTGGAAACTAGGCAAAGCGCGGCGTTGAGTTGAGAGCTGTCACTCAACACGCAATGCATCGAAAAAGGCGGAAAGGAGGGAAAGAAGGAAGCATTCCCTCGGAGTGTCTTCACATTAGGTTCTCTGCCTATCCTGCAACATGCGGGATAAAACGTGAAGTTAAAAAAATATACTCAAAGTTTGATTTAAATCTTGTATATTACATACAATTTGATAATAACACCTTGTAGGAGGCTAATGGAGATTAAAATAAAAAAATAAACAATAGGAGAATTAAAAAGGACTTTTTTCTAACTTAAAATCTAATTTACGATTGTATCTAACATGTTATATGGTCGGTATCGACCATATAATTTAATTTACTCTAGCGATGTGAGGACTTAATTCAGTCAAATGGCGTATTTCATGTTGGGCTTTTTACAATATTTTTCTTTTTGTTTGTTATACTTACATATTTTTATTTAGAATTATACTAAAAGCATTTTTATTAAATCAAGTTAATAATAGGTTATTTAGTTTTAAAAAAAATAGTAGTCGTGACCATTTGGCTGTGGGAGTTTTTATTTCGCTGGATTTTGTATTATTTTTAACCTCACGCATTTTATTTAATTGTTTGTTGGATGGCTCTAATATCGTCTACAATATCTACTTGTAACAAAATCTCGTATTTTCTCTACCTTAAGAGGCTTCTATATATCGTTTGTAACCGGACCAGTTGTGAGAAACTAGAAATGTCATTAGTATTAAAATTGTTGTTTTTTGGGTTCGGTACCTGAAAACAAAAAAAAATTAAATGAAACAATTTGTCCAATTTCTGTTTGGTGAAGAATCACTTTTATATTTTTGTTATGACTCAAAGAAGAAGTTAGAAACTTTTTTTAGCTTTATACTTTATCTGCAGGAAGCCGCAGAAACCATGGAAACATAGTATGGACATAATACATCGACGACGGTCTTCTAGATTTCTAGCTTCACCTAAACCTAATTAAGAAATACTTAATTACAAATATACATTTTCAAGTAAGAAACGAACTCACAATCATGAATTACAGTAAAAATCTTTTTTACTTTACTTATATGGCATTAAATACTAGACTTTATTCTAAGTAAAAGTAACGTATCCACACGTAAATCTAATATACTCGTCCTGTGAGAAATTCTTTGATAATAACGACTCGAGATAATTGCAATAACTAAATAGTAATAATCGTAGCGTCTCTGCACCGGATATGATACCGTGTTCTTAATAAAGATATTCAGATGCGATGCCGTTGAATGTATTTGCATGTAAATATCCACCCCCTCGAATGCACCCCTGCACAGACATTTGCAGTATAAATGAGTTATATTTCTCCCTTATAGCTCTGGCTTATAGGTGTTTGGCATTTTGACGAATTTTACGTCTTTTCTGAGTTCTTGTTCCCCAATTTTTGTTTACGAAGAGTCTGGTTTTAGAGAAAAATGGCAAGTGGTTATTTAATTGAAGGTGGAAGAGTGATTTGCGGTTAGGCAGAAATAATCTAAGCCTCACTATTCTTCGATAGGCAGAAGCCTATTAACAGTTAGCTATCTATATATATTCTTACTTATATGTATGTATTTATTTACGCATTTGATTAATGGCTAAGTGGTATAGCTACGTTGTCAACCGCTTACCATCTATCTTGGGCAAAGACATTTGTATAATTTATACGACTTTATATATAAGTATACTATATCATTACTTCAATAATTTGAACTCAAATACTTACGTTGCCATTTTCACCAAACGATGCTTATAAATTTTATTTATTTATTGCAAAATTCTAAAAATAAAATACATTTTATTAGTTTTAGCCCCACGTTTCCACGTTTTTTACGCATATAGCAGGTTGGTAGGACAAACCATCCATACTTAAATATGCTTGTATATATATATATATATATATATATATATATATATATATATATATATATATATATATATATATATATATATATATATATATATATATATATATATATATATATATATATATATATATATATATATATATATATATATATATATATATATATATATATATATATATCTTTCTTCTTTTTTATGTGCAATAAAGTGAAATTATTATTAAATATATATATAATATGTTAAAAATGATTTCTGCTATGTAATTTTTTTGATTACGTGTTCAACAAGGGAGAGCTGATACGAGATACGAGATACATAATCGAAAATATTAAATTTTCACTGCCTACATTGCTGTGTGTAGATGAAAAAATATATTTTATAATAGTTTAAAATAATTATAAAAATCACAAACTATTTTTTAAAACGCCTGTTATTATACTATTAAAATAAATGTTATTTAAAATATAAAACATATAATATATTTTTTAATAAAGATTTCTTAAATTCCTCTCTACTGTTTTTTATACATACAACACTAGAATTCGAGTAAATTCTATCAAAAGCACTACAATTCTTAAAAAAAAATTAAACACAATTGATGAAATTATAAGAAAGGCTTTAGTCTATTTAGAAAATTTAATTAACGTTTAAGTGCTGTCCGAGTTGACGGCATTTGTAGAGGCATTAATTACAATGTCGTCGTAAGTTCACGACAAAATTCTTCTTTAAATTCGTCTTCTTATTTAATTTTAAAATGTTTATTTTTATTATGTTTAAGCTGAAAGTGAAGTCGCCATTTTTGATGTTTCCACAAGTGAATCCACCTAATTATTTTGTATTTCGACATTATATAGCTTTTTTAATATTTATTATCTATGTACAGTTTTGGAATTTAGCTTTTTTCTTGAGAAAAGTAAACAATTTTAAAATAATCGAAATAAAAAATCTAAATTATATAAAAATATAATAAATGTAGAAAAAAAAATGATTTATTTTTATAATTTTTGCACTGATAACTTTCATAGATATAAAATATTAAAATAGCCTCTGTCATCTTCAAACTAGCTTCGTCTCTTTTTCTTCAACATAAAGTGTGTTAGTGAGAAAGAGAAGTAAACAATATGAATAAAGTGGTGCATCAGCTTGCGTTTCAAATTAGTTGTCACATCTAGTTCTAGAGCTGTCGTTACATTTTATTCTTAGTATTTTAGAACAGCATTTTATAGCAGTTCTATCTGGTTTCTTACGTTTTTTGTATTTTTTCTGTAAGCAGTAAACATAGTTGCTAACATTCATTTAAAAGCAACCGTGGTCAAAACACTTTCTCATTAGTATGCCGACTTTGGCTTCTTCATAACGTAAACACACACGTCATATAGTTGGCATATCTCAAAATTAATATCCTTATATAGCCGCAGTGTTTACTTATATTTTTAACATAGCTAAATTTTTCATATCCCACTTAATTCTAAACTACAATTTTTTAACCAATCCGAGGATTTGATAAAAAAAATCGCATGGGATATGCCATAATGAATTCAAAATGGTCAATACATTTAAACATAAAATATTCTTGACATAAATAAAGAAAAATAAAGAATTAAATATGTATTATTTACATTTTTTTTTCTTTAAATACATTTTTGCAAGCACTTTTGAATAGCCGAACGATTATGAAGCTACTACTAAAAATATTCATAAAGAGTAGCCTACAACATTTAAAAAGCAATTCAAGGCGTAAAAGTATATAATAGATACATAATTTAAGTATGGTTCAAGTACAAATGTTTCTACGAACTCTTGAACAAGAAAGTTCATCGAACCTATAATAATAAACGTTACTTTCAAGATGTTCAGGGAAGGGAAAAATTGTAACTTGCTTATGTCTTAACACAAACTCAGTCTTATCTCTTATCACGTAAGGAAGAAAACTTGTCTTTGAGTGGTTATTACAAGGTAGCTCTTGAGGTTGGCGACTACAAATTGAACAAACAATGTATTGCAAAATGGCCGTGGAATGGTGTAGTGGAAAAAGACACTGTTTCCTAAACTTTTTAATTTAATTGAAGGATTTTTCTTTTTTTTTTCCTTCACGCTTCACGCTTCACGCTTTTATCCCGCATATGGCAGGGTAGGCAGAGGGAACTGCAGGAACTATAGGAACCTAGTGTTAAGACACTGTTGATTAGTCCCTACTTTCTCCGTTCCTTTCCGCCTTTAAAATACAAAATATTATTTTTATAATTCTCTTATTGGGCTGATATTTGGTTTCTTAAAATTCTTACAGGAACCTAAAATAAGATACATTAAATAGTTCAAGGTGAAGTTTTGTTTATTGTTTTTTTTTAACTTCACGTTCTATCCCGCACATAGCAAAGTCGGCAAAGGGAGCTGATGGAATCTTGGGAACCTAGTGTAAACACACTTTGTTCCTCGCTTTCCGTTTTTTTGGGGCTGCTTATTTTTGCATGGTGAGTGGCGGAACTCAACGCCACGCTTTGCGTATTGTAAAAAATCGATCTTTCCCGAGTGGGAATCGAACCCACAAACTGTCGTATTTACAGGCAGATGTTACGCCTCTGCGTCACGAGGGACCTCTACATCTTTTATAATACATATCAAGTACACGTATCACAAAGTTTCGTGCACGCTGTATAATGCACTAACGACTTTAGTTTCAAAACTACATTCTTTTAGCTTTATTTAATTTATAAAGCACTTTAAAATAGCCTTTTAAATTTTAAACTTGTCAAACTCGCTAACTTTGTTCCATCAGTTCTTAGAAGGGATTGAAATCTAATTACGATTCTGATTTTACAAGCGATTGAAATATTTTATATTAAAATTATGCAAAATTCAGATTAAAGGATTTTCAGAAGATTGTAATATGTAAATGCCATAAAGTAAATAAGTAAAATCTATGAGGCCACGATAGAGCAGTGGGATATTTGATTGAAAATATGATTGGTATAGATTCAACTCGGACTCATTGGAATTAGTTTTAGTCACTTATTCTTGCTTTACTAAGATAGAGTGTTTAGTAGAGTTTCGTTACAACATTTGATGTGTCAATTTTGGGTGGAGAGTCTCGACCCAAACTCTATCTGCCTAGTCTAATATATGAATATGAAAAAAAAATCAGTAATATCTATGTTCATTGCTACAGTATTTTATTATAAACAATGGAATCGAAACGAAATTTATTAAATAATTAAATAGAACCTACTTCTCACAATATAATGTTAAAACAATCAAAAAGCAATCTCGATATCTGTCAAGATAGGGCGCGAAAATTGTGTTGAGATCCAAATTCAAATAAATGTCTTATGTTGAATGAATTTCACTTCAAATCTATTTTTGTTAAGCTCATTAATAATGAACACAAATTTACTTGGTAGAATATTCTGATTAATTATTACGTAGTTTTAGTAGTCTATGTATATATGTCTACGTATATATGTTATAGAAATATTTTGTATGTATCGTATATATATTAAATTGTTCATATAATTTGTTTCTTGGCAGTAAATTTGAGGGCCTCCTTAGAAGAAATTTTATGTGTCCTTAAATAATTATTATTATAATATGTACTGTGTGTATATGTTAATTCTCTATTTATTCCATTTATTGAATTCAGTGTGAAATAAACTTTATTTTATATTTTGTTATAAGATTTAAAACGGATAAAGCGTTTTAAGATTTAAAAAAAAATATATTGCAAATAATTTCATTAGAAGAGGAAAGTTGAGAACGGTAGGTATATACATATATACATACATATATATATATATATATATATATATATATATATATATATATATATATATATATATATATTATATATATATATATATATATATATATATATATATATATATATATATATATATATATATATATATATATATATATATATATATATATATATATATATATATATATATATATATATATTTGTTTCTCGGTGTGATAGAGTCCGTAACTGTACGGGTAGTATTTTCATGTTAATTACGTTTTGGTACAAAATAAGCGAAAGTCATCTGGTAACGGAATCGAGTGGAATATTTTGGCCTGTTATACTTTATGCGTGATCCAAAAAATATAGATGAACTTTGAGAACTGTATTGGCCCTCGCCATACATCACGTCCCCTGCGTGTCCCCATCGACGCCTCGGACGCGCCCTGTTAGGCGGAAGTTTGATGGAGGTTGTTCGCTCACGCAACAATGTTATGAAATGGATACTTGTAGTTTTTTTGTTTAGTTTTTATATATTTTTAATTTTGTAAAATAAATACAGGGAATATTACTATACAGGAATTCCTTATGCCTCAAAATATAAACTTTACTTGGTTGCACCAAATTTAAATTTTATACCAATACTAGGAAAAATATATATTATAAATTTCATTTGAGGACAGGAGTGCAGTGCTTGTCTGTAAACGCGACGGTTTGTGTGGTTTCAATTCTCACTCGGAGTGAATTGATTTTTTAATTTCTATTTTTTCTCTTCGCTACGGCAAATCAAGCATGGCGTTGAATTCTGCCATTACACGTAATGCTTCGAAAAGCGAAAAATGGAAAACAGAGTGTCTTAACATTAGAGTCCCATGGTTACCCTCTCCTACTTTACTTACGCGAGATAAAGTGTAAAGCTAAAAAAAATATGAACTTTATTCATATTACAACTTCAAATTTCAATTATATTGCCATTTACAATAATCACATTTGAATAAAAATGAATATGAAAAGTTACAGCGGGGACAGAGAAACCAGGGACTAAGTATCGGAGTGTCTTAACACTAGGTTCATATGGTTCCTGCAGTTCCCTCTGCCTACCCTGCCATGTGCGGGATAAAGCGTGAAGCTAAAAAAACGTTATAAAAAACCTAACCAATTACTAAATTAATAAAATTGTATTTATATAAAATTTATACTGTAAGAAGCATTTACTTCTTTCGGCCGGATGTAATCTTTACGACGGTCGACGATCTTTAAACAAATATGCTACGTAATAAAAGCACTTTTAAAACTTTGACTGTTCCTGACAAGCTTTCCACGCTACTTCGAAGATTAAACTTAATTGAAAATTTAAAACGTTCCACCTAAAGCATATTTTACACACAGTTACTTTTTCAATTATGAATTTAGGCATTCCCGCTATCCCCGGGGACGGACAAAGCAGGGACTAAGCAACGGAGTGTCTTAACACTAGGTTCCCACGGTTCCTGCAGTTCTCTCTACCTATCCTGCCATGTGCGGGATAAAGCGTGAAGCTAAAAAAAAATTTTAGGTATCTTATTAGGAAAAAACGAAGACTTCGGAGTATTTAGAACTAGTCTGTTAGTTCGTCTGTTATCTCTAGATCGTGTGGTGATAGGAAGTTGCATATAATTTTAAAAATTTCAAGTGTAGGTTGCTTGAAATATAAAAAAATCTAACTTCTAATTCAACACAATTAAAAGATTTGATGATTTTGCGCTTACGCTGCGTTATGTATAAAAATAGCTTCATCATACCGCTGAGCACGTATCGTTAAACTAGACTTATGAAATTTGGAAAGAAGTTAACTCACTTTATACAAAATAATGTACGTATCAAAACCCTTATGTATGTAAAATATTTTGAATAATCTCACTTTGCAAAAATTGTTGAAGAAGGTGTAGATTTTGATTTTCACTGATAGTTGACAGTAAACTAGAAAATTATGTTAATTTTGATGTCGCCTTCCATCACTAAGTAGAAGGTATATGTTAAGAATACCATATAATATACAAAATTTCAAAAACGAGCAGACATATATGCAAGTACAAAAGTAGAAAAATGCTATATATAGAAGCTTGAAAGCATTATACGTAAACAAGATTTACAATTGTTAAGGGCCGCTCCCTAATGTCATAAATTAATTAGCTAAGCGATAGTGCTATTAGCGTGGTGATTTGATTGGATCGCCTCCGATACGATCCTATTGTACAATTGTACCTAGATTCCAATTTCCTTTGTATTATTGAGCCTATATATAGGCTGTTCATATTGTTTTAGCTTTACCTACTTTAAAATTACTGTTACACAATTCTCGCCTTTTTGAGATATTCTATGTCAAGCAATGGAACTCAGTAATGTATTTTACCAGTGAGGAAAATTAAAATAGTTCTTAAGCGAGAATCGAACCTATAAATATATCTTTTTTAGGCAGATGCTTTATATGTTTAGTCCTAAATGCCAAAAATAGCAATTAAATGAGCATAATAGCAAATATAATATGTATAAATATATCGAATGGCTTATTACAATATTTTGAAGGTGACGGTGACAAAAAACATAAGGATAATTAAATATGATGAAATGTTGAGTGTTGAGTTCCGTCAATCAATTTGCAATGCTACGAAAGGGCGGAAAGCCCTCTGCCTACCATGCTATCATAAAATTTGAACATAGCGGGATTTGAACTCGCGCTCTCTTGTGAACCGTGCAGACGCTTTGATCGCTGCGTTCAAGTTTTATATATATTTTTTTGGTATTTTTCCTATCATCAGTATGGATTAACACTTTAAAAAAATCATGAAAAAGAAGAAAAAGTCTATATCTAACTTCTAAATTTTTTGTAGGCAGAAGGAACCCAATACAGCTGCTGAGGGGCAACGGTAGCGTCTTCATTTCCCGTTTCAAATATTAATGCGTGCTTAGTTGTTGAACTGAACTCTGCACTTTATCGACCTGATCGAGCGAAATGAGAGCAATTAATTCCTTCAAAATGATTAATGGAAATTCTATTCCAACCTATCCCACTATACAAAGGAATATTAGCTATATACTGATTATATATTATATTAGTTAATATTGAAGCTCACTGCTTTATTAATTACTATTAGATTTGACAATTTCATATTTAAATTTATAAAATGTTTTTGCCATTGTTTATGTAGTACTATGTGAAATAGGTTTCATTGTTCAAAATATTTTAAAATTATTATATAAAAATTTATATACACGACAGGCGTTATAGCCACAGTGGCACAGTGTCTGACTGTAAGCATGACGGTTGTGAGTTCCAAGAACAACAACTGAAAGCATTGTGGTGTACGACTTGAAGATGGCCATGAAAGACAGGAACGCAGCGGTCACGACTTCCATTATAGTGGACATGCCTTAATGCTTAAGCTATACGTCGCGTCAACGCTCACCATCAAGTGACCCTATTTTATTATATTATGTAATGTTATTAATTATGCCAAAAAATAGTATATAAGTTATGTAATTCGCTTATCAGCCACAGGCTTAGTTCTAAGTGTCAATAAAATATAATAAAAAATGTATGTATTAATTGTAGTATAATTAATATTTATGATAAGAACATATAGTATAAGTTAAAAAAGGGTACGGACCATGTCTCTGTGTCTGGACCATTTTGAGCGGAGTGTTTTAACACTACTTCATTATAAGTGTGAAAAAGCTTTTACTTCAAGACAGATCTCTTTTTCCATAGAAATTGATATAGAAATAAATAAAATGCAAAAAGCGTGAAAGACACCAATAAAGAAAGCTTCAAAAGTAATAGATATTGATAGGGATCGGGCATTGATTTCCGCTTACAGATTGTGTTTGGGAATACGTTAACGTTGATATTTTATTGTGAAGGCAGTACGACGGAAATCTGGTTAGTTTTTATGAAACGATCAATATATAAAGATTTTGTTTATACGTATATATAGATATATAGAAAATATAATTATTTCTACAAAATACTCATTCGTTGGGTTGTTATTAATATTTTAATTTTTAGTTTATATTTTTTTCAAGCAATGTTTTTCAAATGTAACCACTAACCCGATTGATATTTGGTATAAATATTGAATGTAAATAATAAATGTAAACATTTATTATACACACACACATATATATATATATATATATATATATATATATATATATATATATATATATATATATATATATATATATATATATATATATATATATATATATATATATATATATATATATATATATATATATATATATATATATATATATATACATGTGTGTGTATATATTATTATTTTATATTTTGAACTTAAAGTTAACAATTTGAACATTGAAAATAAATTATAATTATATAACAATTGTTTCTGAAATAAACTTAACAAAAAAAATATGCATATTATGTAAAATTAAAATATCAATCGGCTATCATCAAAGCCTTAGTTCTAGGTAACAATTAATATAAAAATAATGATATGATGATAAAGGTACAGATAAGAAGAGTTTGTTATGAATGATATAACATATTTTTTTGTATACAATGTATTAACTGTGTATAGTTTATATTTTTGATACTTACAATGTAATTCGCTTATCAACAACCCCTAATCTGAATGACAAATATGAAAATATTGATAAGAACTTGTTATGATATAATTCTTACTTTTTCATACTATGTATGAACTCGTATAAGTATTTATAATAAGAACATATAGTATATGTTAAAAAAGTACTGATCAAATGTCGTAAAGTATTTTTTTGTCCTCTCGCTATATATATATATATATATATATATATATATATATATATATATATATATATATATATATATATATATATATATATATATATATATATATATATATATATATATATATATATATATATATATATATATATATATATATATATATATATATATATATATATATGTTAATATACGTTTATTTTTTGTTATAGGTCACATCGAGTGCTAACATACAGGTACAGTATAAATGAACTTTGGTTAGTTAATTGTAATATTTATATAAAATATGTTTTTACAAAATTTTAAAGCAAATGGATATTATCCATTAAAAAATATTCGCAATAACTTTTTTGCGTCATTACAATCATTACAATAATTTTCAAATTTGAATTTGTGATATCATTTACACTATATTGTTACTGGTTCTCATAATACAAGTAGATATAGTATGTTTTATGCATAAAAGATGAGATAAATCCGACACTTAACGCTCTTATATTATCAAAAAAGAATTAAACCTAAAGAACAGAGACTACAACATTGGAATGTGTACTATTAGTTCAGAAAAAAAAAACAAAGATAGTTAACAAATTACACAACTTAAAAATTGAGGACGGTTGTAGAAGCGCAGCGTCTGCCTGTATTCGCGACGGCGTGTAGATTCGATTCCCACTCGGGGAAAATGGATTTTTTAATTTCCATTTTCTTCGCGCTGGCAAGTATGCAAAGCGCAGCATTGAATTTCCGCCATTGAACACGCAATGCCCCGAAAGGCGAAAAACGAAGAATGAGGTGTTTTAATACTACATTACCTGTACAGTACCTGCTGTTCTCTCTGCCTACCCGGCTACGGGATAAAGGGTAAAGCTAATTTTACTTAAAAAAAACAAAATTTAAATTATTTTTATTTTTTGCTCTTTGTAGACATCATGTGACGTCCGGTTCCGACAGTTAATACGTAGTGTCTCGAAAATTATTGTATAGTGGGTAGAGGAGTGTCTTGTCCTCTGCCCCTGCGAAAAATAACAAAGTCTTAAATCATTTATAAAATATTAAGTAACTATATAATGTATGATTCATTGCCAATTGCATCTGACGTTATATTATCAGTAAAAAATTATCACACATAAAATTTTAAACATCTCTCGTATTTAATACGACAACGCTCTTGTAACACCTCTGCTGTTACACAGGGCTATGGGTATCGGTGATCACTTACCATCAGGTGAACAGACCGCTCGTTTGTCTTGTCCTTCCCATAAAAAAATCTTATTTTTTTTAAAAATTTAATACAATAAATTGCAATACTTAATTTGAATTGCATGTAAGCATAGTATTTAATCTATCGCAAGAAGATTTGAACTCTCTACAGGTTTATTCGGTTATGAGTACGATTTCTGTGATAAGAGGCAGTGTTGAATTTCATCAATTAGCTCGCAGTGTCATAGGTTTGGGTAGAGAAGAAAAAACAAAGTGAAGATGCCTTTTTATTGTTAAGAAGAAATCGGTTATATAAAAATAACATAATTTATTTACAATACATTAATATTATATATAATAAAATATATAGTATTAAAAAGAATGTTGTGGGTAATATTCTTTATAAATATCATTCCAGAATTCAACTTCTTTTTTGTCTGGATCGACACCTGGTGTTAGAACTTCACCTATTTCCATGTAGTGGCCTTCTTTTATAGTGTAAGGCTGCCATACAGTTCCCAAACTGTTATCTGGTGTGGGATCCCTAAAATGTTATTAGTAAATAATAATAAAAAAAAATCAAAATATGATATACGAACTATATATGAATAATATATTTTTTTTTTGTAGCTTCACGCTTTATCCCGCACATGGCAGGGTAGGCAGAGGGAACTGCAGGAACTGTGGGAACCTAGTGTTAAGACACTCCGTTGCTTAGTCCCTGCTTTCTCCGTGCCCGCTGAATAATATATTTAATCAAATAAAACATAGCCTATAATTTGACATATTAATAATGAATTAGCACAAAATAAATAACAACTCTCTTTGCCCTGTGACAATTTTTAGTCATAATCATTGAATCACTGTATATCGGAGTATATCTCATGTAGTTTATTAGAAGTAGAAGAAGATTCACAAAGATTTGTTTCAAGAAGAAAAGTTCATTCACTGTGCAGCGTTCAGTTCCGCAATTTAACGTTTAATGTCATTATCTTGTCATTATGTTCTCTGAGAGTAACAGAGTGCAGCGTTAATATTCACGATACTTAACAAAAATTACTAGCGGACTAGTTGTCACGTGATATCGCGTTGCCATAGCAACGTGTAAGTCATGCCATACAAAAGTGTAAATAATCAAATATGTAAATAATATATATTAGTATTATATTTATTAGCACTTAATAAATGAAGAATAAAAAGTGTGTTAACAATTAAATAAATATAGATATTTCTAATATCATTTCAATCATAATGGAGTCAATCATGTCGTAACCACTTACTGATTATATACTGTAATGATTATTTATACAACAATTACATTTGACCTTATGGTACTTATTGCAAAATATTGTAATTATACATGCATACATACATACATAGCTTCACGCTCTATCACTAGCGGGATCAATCAGAAAGAACGGAGCGCCAAACGCTGCGGTCTCTGCATACCTCTTTCGCCTTGTCGATTGTAACTTAACCTAACCTATCCTTAACCTCTTCATACATCTTCTCCGGGGAGTCCTCATGCTTTTTACGTGACCTTATTCCAGTATCTTCGATACTGTGCTTTCGAAAGTCAACCGAGGTCTCCCCTTACCGTGATTATTTTCTTTGATAATATTTAATTCAATATCTTACCCAAATTTGGCAAAATTAGTCCATAATCTTGAAATGTTGTCGATCATTTTAAAAGCTTTGTCACTCGCTTTAAAGTTTTCTGACATTATTAAAGATGGAAATAAATAAAATACATCGTCAGCGTGACTGGTCTTCTTTTCACCATTGAACAAGTGTGACACGCCTAGTATTTCAGGGAACGCATTTAATTCTGATTTACAAGTAAACTTGTATAAGTATACTTTATTTTTATTTAGTTTGGCAACAGCTTTCTGAAAAGCTATAGCAGGATATACGAAATAGTCCATGCTTATATACCTTAACAGTTGATTTATATTATCCTGGCAAATTGTTTTGTCTTGAAAATAATAGTTTTTTAATTTCTGTCCTATATCTAATTGGCTTGATATGGGAAGGTGTATTTCAAATTTTTTGGGTACAAAAAATTCAACAAACTTGTTAGCTGTGTCATACATTTTATTGATATGAAGGTCACCAGCTAAAAATATAACCCCCTCATCTGCATTATACCCGTTAATAATCTCTAGGCCTTCGTGCACGCCATTTTGAAGATATTCGTGTATATTTTTATCTAAAAACGGTTCGTTATTGTCAAATTTCTTTTCAGTAACTATTCCAAAAGATATGTTCAGTTGTTCTTTGGACTTTTCTGCAAGCGATAAGAAAATCTGGTGTTGTATAAGATTTTCAACAGGTTGACGTTTAAAAAATTCATAGATTTCCGTGTCATCCTCTGATTCACATCCTAATTGTTTAGCCATCATTAAGCTTCTTTCACGTGGTAAGAACACGTTCGGCCACCAGGCTGTCAAGCAACCACTTTGCATAATAGCTCTTTTAAATAGTCCTTTACTCATGGGCGATATGCAGTGGTAGGAAACGCACGCGGCTCCAGCACTTTCCCCAAATATTGTTATAGCTTCCGGATCACCGCCGAAATTACTTATATTTTTCTTTACCCAACGTAGCGCAGCTACTTGATCCTTCATACCAGCGTTGCCTGGTACATCTTTTGTGTGCAGGCATAGGAAACCAATAATGTCCACCCTATAATTAAATGTCACAAGTATAACACCGTGTCTGACCAAAATGTCTGGACCATATGCTTCTTCGTTGCCACTTCCACTTGTGAGGCCTCCACCATATATCCACACCATAACCGGTAAAAGTTTAGTGGGATTTATTTGTGGCGTGTATACGTTAAGATATAGACAATCTTCACTACCTCCTGTTTTTTTTGTGAAATATATGTCGCATTGATAGCACATCGGTCCGTGTTCTGTCGCTTTGCGGACTCCTGTCCACGGTTTCGGCGGTTGAGGAGCCTGTAAATAATATATACCTTTTTATACATATACGTGTAGTTTATAGTTATTTTAAAAAAAATATTTCGCTTTGAAGATTTTCCCATACATAATCTATTTTCATTGTCATCTTATTTTGTACTTTAAGTTTTATAACAATACAACACAAAGTACAAGTCAACGAGGCTTGCGTTGTAGGTTTTGAAAATTGATACAATATTCAAAAACAATTAAGCATAAACGCTTTTATCTTTTGATTGCGTTGATTGATGCGTAAGTATTTTTTGCCCTTAGGGAGACACGTCTGGGTAGTTAATAAAATCTTTGCTTTGCTTGCTGTACAGACATTCAGACAGACAGACGGGTAATTTCATGACTCTATTAGGGTATATATAAAAATATCTTTTCTACATTACCTTAAATCTGAGATCACCTACTGGTGGTTCTGCATAAGGAATGCCTTTAAAGCTATAAAATTTTCCACCTAATTTACTTATTTTTTCTTGACCTTCCAAAACACCTTCAGTCACCTTTACTTGTACCATAGTTACTGTAATAATAAAAGATGTTTAAGATATCGGAAAGTAAAGATGCACAGTATTAAAGAAGAAAAACATGCAAGTGGCTTCAATTTTATAAGATTTTTAAAGAATATGTGCAGTGGAAAAATGGTGGTTAATAATAAATTAAGACTCTATACTCAGTGTGGATTGACACATTGTGATTTAAAAATCATAAAAATATTTAATAATAATAGCTCTCCCGTCAAACGATTGTTCTTTATAATAATGGGTAGCGGAAATTTGAAAAAATCTCCCTACAGAGATGCTAACAACGAAATAAGTTGTATAAAGCATATAAGATTTTCGACGCGGCGTGATGATGAACGCATGGCTCAGTGGTCAGAGCAGTTGCACTGTTCAGAAGAGGTCACAGGTTCAAAAATTTTTATATTTTTTTTAAAGAATTAGACTCAATGTCGATGATTCTAGAAGAGTATCACGAAAAATATGAAGGAGAATGAAGAACGAATGAGGAGAAACACGAGGTTGTAGTGCTAGGGATTTTCTGTCTGTTTATCCTGGCTTCGCTCGTTTCCAGTAAAATTTAAGCCAATAATGTTTTAAATAATGTTTTATTTTGCAATACAATAACAAGATGTGACGCTTGTCATAGAGTTCACATTGAAACTCAATTATTAATTTAATTTTCTCGAAACACAATTTTAAATACATATTATAAAATCACATACAGTCGACTATCGTTAATTGGAAACTTGAGGGACATGATAAATATTACGAATTATCGAATGTTCGAAATATCAAATGGTTCTAAAATTGAAATATCACTTTTTTCACCTTCTATTTTTTATTAATTTGTCAAACTGTTTACTTTTTATGGCTAGCAGAAAATTTTAATCTGTACACCAATAACAGAATACCTGTAATTAAATGATATTAAAAAAATAAAGCAAAAAAGGCTCGTTGATGCAAGTTTGAACTTGTATTACAATCATTCCTGTTTACTTATTTCCTGTGTGCTATACAATATTATTATTATTGTATCATTATTATTCCGCCGCTTTTTGCTAATTTGAATTAATGAGTATTTGACGTCAATGAGTTCGAATTAACGCGTCGTTTTTTATATTGCAAGTATTTTTCCGACCAATTATCGTGTATCAAATGTATTAAATTAATTCGAAATATAAAGAGATGTTGTGGGAAATTCGTGTTAACGTTAATTTACAAAGAGGTTCGAATCATCGCAGGTTTGAATTAACGTAAGTCGACTATATATGTACATATATTGTATATATACAGCATATACATTAATTAAAAATTATAACAAAAAGTCCTAAGCTTTTAGGAGTTTTGTGCTTTTATAAAATATACAAATTAGAACTTTAAAACCATTAAGCGAGCTTTAAAGCAGTAAAATAGATATATATTTATAAATATTTTTTTATTATTCTAGTAGACGAAATGCAGCGTTAAGTCCCATCATTTAACACACAACGTGTTGTGAACGGAGTAGCTTGACACTAACTTTATTGCCACAAAAAATATTAATATTTTCTTTTAAAATATGACGGACTAATACTTACTATTTGTGTGTTGTGAATATTATTGTATGGCCAATTATCATATAATTGTACCGAAAATATATTGCAAAAAATATTTCAAGGTTGGCACTACGATTAAAAATATTACTTTAGCACCTGCACGTGTATGTCTTGTGTTTTGCACATAACTGACCGTCACGAACTGTTAGGCCAATATATATATATATATATATATATATATATATATATATATATATATATATATATATATATATATATATATATATATATATATATGTATATATGTTAGATCAACGTCACTCATTAAAATTATTATGACACAACAGTTTTTGAGTATATTTAAACCGACTATAGTCGACTGTATGTGATTTTACAATATGTATTTAAAATTAATAATTAAATAATTGAGTTCCAATGTAAACTATAAATGACAAGCGTCACATCTTGTTATTGTACTGAAAAATAAGACATATATATATATATATATATATATATATATATATATATATATATATATATATATATATATATATATATATATATATATATATATATATATATATATATATATATATATGTATATATATATATTCCCACGATCCCTGCAGTTCCCTCTGCCTACCCTGCCATGTGCGGGATAAAGCGTGAAGCTAAAAAAAAAAAAAAAAAAAATACATCCCTGTATATTGTTGGGAAACAGAACCGGTTAGTGTTTACTGTATTCGAGCGTATTTGGACAGAGATGCTGCGTAATTGCATTAAATGACACATATCACTTAATAAAAATATTTCAGAATAGAACTCTAACAATACGGACTATTGCCTACATAAAGTAAATCCTATTGACATAAATTTATCGCCGTTTCATCATCTAATACTACTCTCTTTTTGAAAGAGATTCTTAACGATATATTTTTTATATGGATTTTTTGAATAAATGGATTTTTAACGTTCAGGTTGTGTTTCTTAGTAAAATCAAACGTTCCCTTTGAAAGCAAGACGTTTGCAAATATACACTGTTCCAATACTCAATGATGGCTTCAAATTAACGTTTTGGTTTTAAAGTTTATTATGCGATTTAATAAAACTTTTATGAACTTCAATTCCATTTGCCTTTTAAGTTATTAACTTAGTAATTACAAAAAGTTTTAAAATATAATTAAATATAAAGATTATTATATTAAAAATGAAACAATATATTAAGTTAAAAAAATTACCAAATAATTAAGAAGAACAATGATATTTAAAAAAATACAACACGCAAATATTTAAGAATTACTACTTATAAGGTATTTAAAATAAATATATATTTAAATTTCATTTTAGATTGTTAAAATATATATATTTTATTATGTTTTTATTACATCTACAATTATTCTAGTAATAATAAAACAAAAAAATGTCATTTGTGTGACCGTTTTTCCCTTACTTCGTAGACACGGCAGGCGATACACAAACACACACACATATATATATATATATATATATATATATATATATATATATATATATATATATATATATATATATATATATATATATATATATATATATATATATATATATATATATATATATATATATATATATATATATATATATATATATATATATATATATATATATATATATATATATATATATATATATATATATATATATATATATATATATATATATATATATATATATATACATATATATATACATATACAAATACAATTTTTTATGTATGTGTGTGTGTGTGCGTATTTGTATGTTTGTGTATCGCCTGCTAGCAACTACAACGTGCAAAAAGTTATGTTTCTCAGAATTTATATTTGAAACTTAAAACACGTCCGGGTTTTATTCTTTTGATATCAGACTTTTAATTTGTTTTTATAAACTTTATTGATTTTTAGTATCGATTTCATAGAAATATAATTGATATTTTTATATTACTTTTTCATACAACGATATATTTTTATTTAGTACGTTGTTGTAGCAAATATGCGATATATTTTTACTTTATTTTATTATACAAGTAAAACTCATTCGCACTTGTGGACGGTAAAAATTTAGTAAAATGTCAATTTTTCGATTACTTATTATAATATATAGGTACTTTCCGTGGCCTTTGTAAAATATTCTTTGATAGTATCTGAGTCTTTCCTAGAGCTTCGTTCTGTGTTATGTATATAAGTCGTATACTATTTTTAATAACGACCTCTATAAATAAGTGAATATTGCTTGCAATTTTATTCACATTATTGTAATGATCAACCGCCACACCATCCAGGACGAGGACCGTCGTGGCGCATTGGCGTAGCGTATACGTGTAAACGCGACGGTTTGTCAGTTCGATTCCCACTAGGGGAAAATGGATTTTTCTATTTTCTTCGCTCAGGAAACTAGGCAAAGCGTGGCGCGGCCTACCCTGCCATGTGGGGAGTAAAGCGTGAAGAAATAAAAAAATAATCTACAGGCTGTCTCTTCAGTCTGTCAATCTCTGTCAGAGTCAAGTCAATCTCTGTCAGTGTAGTACATTTGCATCGTAATCTAAATCTTGGTATCTATTTCTTTCCTTTATTTATCGCATTTCGAGCGTGCTAGTTGAACGCAATTGACTTCGCCAATGTCACTTATGGAGAACACACAAAGGAGAATTTACTATAAAATTAAGATAACTTTACACAGTTGAAGGATGCATGCTTAAAATCCAGTTTGAATCCTTTATATTAACAAAATTAACAGATAAATCTTGTTTGCACGATGCATTGTCTCGTTGATAAGTCGTAATGTCATCACAATACCGAATAATTGTAAACTCTTTATTTCCTCATTCCTTATATAAAAGGTTTTATTAAGATTATACTTTAGTAATAAATGTAATTGCTTAAGTACTTGCAATAATTAATAATTAACTGTAAATGTTGCAAAATAAAAATTGATAGTTTTGATTTGAAGGTCACGTGCAACAGTCGTTATCTTTGTCTCTTATTTGAAATTGTATTAGATTATAGTTTACTTACAGACTTATGTTTTGGTTTAAGGATAAAAATAACTGGCTCTATGCTAGTGAGAAAATTTACTAGGAAATAATATGACTTAAAACTTAAAAATACGTGCGAAGATTGCGATAACGATTGCTATTTGTCTGTAGTATACGCACATTACTTTACTTTGAACGTTTATAACAAAATGATTAGTTCTGGAAAATAAGAAGTTTTTCGAAAACCATCAAATGTTAGTCTATTATATTTTAATTTTTTTTGGATTTTTTTTGTCAAAAAATGTATGCTTTTTGAAATATTAAATAATTCCAGTGGTCTTTTTATTTCATATTATGTTGGGCGTATATTTCTCTATCGTTCCCTGTTACTTTTATGTATATATCAAGTCTGTATGTATATATGTCTTTATATATATGCATATTAGTATGTATGCTAAATTTACATATGTATTATAGTATTATATTTATTTTGTTCTCAAATTATTTAGTTATTTTTGTTATATTATGCACTATTGCAATGCTTTTTGCACACAACCGCATACTGTGAAATTAGTATTAAATCGTAAAATATAAAGGTTGGCTCGAAGAGATCACTTGTAGCGATAAAGCCTAGTGAATAGCAGTCGTTACACATAATGCCAATTTAAGTGTTTATTTTGTAAATCTTTAAAATGTTGTGTATTTTTAATATTATTATTATTATATTTCTCACTTTAATTTGAATGCAGTCACTCTTTTTTTAATACAAAGTAAGTGAATAGAATGCCATGAATTTTCACCAAACATTGATAGGTATGTAGACTGCAGCTACACCTTACCGCAAGATGCTTGGAGATATCGAGAAATATTTGTACATACATTAAAATACTATAAGTAATAGATATATACAGATTTACTTTAGTATTAGTTATAAATGTTTACCTTACAATTTTTAATTAATTTCAAACATAGATTACAATTGTTATTAGAAAATGAATGTCAAAGCTGTAATTTTTTTAAATTTTTTTTTAGCTTCACGCTTTATCCCGCACATGGCAGGATAGGCAGAGGGAACTGCAGGGACTGTGAGAACCTAGTGTTAAGACACTCCGTTGTTTAGTCCCTGCTTTCTCCGTCCCCGCTTTCCGTCTTTTTTTTTGTGTCGGTTTGTGCCATAAGCACCTAAAAATAAAAATATAACATGATTCACTTATGTATTTTTCAGGATTATTGTTATAGCGCTGTTACGCTTATACTACTTCTATTATTATAATATATTTTTTTTCCGATATTAGAAAATTTGATCGTAATTATATTTTTTTTATCTTCACTTTATAGATAAGCAAAGGGTACCACAGGAACTGTGGGATCCTAGTGTTAAGGCACTCCGTTCCCTGCTTTCCACTTTTTTTTAAGCGCTGCACGTTGAGTGGTCGGACTCAATGCCGCGTATACGTAGATGCCAGAGCGAAGACAATGAAATAAAAAAACCATTCGCGCAAAAAGGGATTCGAACCCACAAACTGTCGCGTTTACAAGAAAACTTTGCGCTACAACGATCCTCCATATAAACCTTTCCCTATCTTAAATAAAATAAAAAACTGCAATTTACCAAATAAAATAAAATTTAATTTTAGTAACTGTAATACAAATTGGCTGGCGATTTAAGCTTCTTCCAGTTTGAAGGACACATAACGATACCAAACTTTAATTTCCGGTACATATAACGTAATGTCAGGCTCACGGGGCCTTATTAAAGTTTATATTACGAGTTTACGACGTACATACAGTGCGGTGCGGGCGGTCTTAAAACCACACGCTATTTTATAGCTTATTAAAATTCCGATGAGTGTTTCTCGAGTGGTTTACCAGCTTAAAATGTTGATGATACGCTGTATTTTTTATATTTTTTACGTGATATTCGTACATTTTTGTGTGTTTATGTATAGTGTGGTGGCGCAGAGGCGCAACGTCTGCCGGTGACGACGGTTTCTGGGTTCGATCCCTAGTAAATATATAATAGCGGGATAAAGCGTGAAGAAAAAAAATGTATAGCTAACAACTAGGTTAAGGCTCGCGACTTGGTCTTCATAGATTGCACAGTTGTATCTATTTCGTTCATTTAGTTGTTAACTTGTCAAAATAGTACTTGTTTTTTTTTAGCTTCACGCTTTATCCCGCACATGGCAAGGTAGGCAGAGGGAACTGCAGGGATCGTGGGAACCTAGTGTTAAGATACTGTTGCTTAGCCCCTGCTTTCTCCGTCCCTAAATAGTACTAAAATACGTTAAGTAGTTATAAGATAGTAAGATATAAAGATAAGTGACGAGTTTTACTACGTAACTGTTACTACGTAAGGACACACGGTCATACTTCCTGACATTGGTCAGATATCCTGTGGATGCGATTTAAACTGGAATGGTTTGAAGGTTAAACATTATGAAAAATCTATGTATTATAAGTTATTAGTTGTAAAACGTGTATAAAGCAACAGAGAGGGTATAGTGCTAAAGCATTTTGTTCACCCCGTTCCGACCGTTTTTCGTGATATTGTTAAGTGATGGAACTCATTGCCGCCGTTTCATAAGACCAACAAAATATTAATTATTTTAAATAAAATTGAACCTAGAACCACTGCATTTACAGTCAGACGTTAGATAAAATAATTTATATATATACCTGTATTTTTAAGGAAATATCATAGCAATGCTCTATATATAACTATAGAAATCAAATATTGTGTAACTTGTAACACAATATTGAAGTTGTAAAATATTTAAACCTATGCCTGAATAAGTATCCATTCGTAGCAATTATAATGAAATTCTATACATCACTATCTGCGGATATCAAAACATAAAATAAAATCGCTCTATCAGTGAAAAGTTTAAATCATTTTCAAAATACTATAACACAAAAATCCGATTGCAGATTTCATATGATAAAAAAGTTTAGTTGAAAGGGTAATATAAAGCTTTTAAAGCATTTAAAGTCTATAAAACGTAAAATTTATTTTACAATTATTTATAAAATATAGTTGAAATAATATGCAACCTTTTTGGAATGGTGAATATTTCAATATAGACTTTTGATATTAATAGTTACAAACATTTTTGAGTTGTCAAGTTTTTAAAAATAAGTAAAAAATGAATAAAAACTGAAGAGTGAGACTCGGCAGATGCACTTTTTTAAATATTTTATATAATATAAACATACCTGACTAGATGAATGAAGACCGTCGTGACGCAGAGGCGTAAGTGACTACCTGTACACAAGGTTTGAGGGTTCGATTCCCACTCGAGGAAGATGGATTTTTCGATATTTCCATTTTCGTCGCTCTGGAAACTAGGGAAAGCGCGGCGTTGAGTTCCGCCACTCAACACGCAATGCCTCAAAAAAGGCGGAATGCAGGGACTAAGTAACGGAGTGTCTTAAGACTCGGTTCATATGGTTCCTGCAGTTCCCTCTGCCTACCATGCATTATGCGGGATAAAGCGTGAAGCTAAAAGAAATACCTGGCAAGAAATTAACGTTAGCCTTATTCGTGTACACTCATTGCATGAGTGTGTTCGTGTTTCTAAACTTCGCCATGGCGATATTTTTTGTATAAACAGTATATAGTGTTGTCTAAAATATCACTTTTTCTCATTCCTTCAGGAATTTTCAGAATTTTCTCTCAGTAATCTTCTGCCCACCCCCAAAAATGACTTACATTAAAACCTAAATAGTGTTAGTTCTGCAGTCATTAGGTCGTGTATTTATTCAATATGTATCAGCCATTTTGACCGGATGAGTTCTTGAAACAGATAACAAATCAAATTTAAAGTAAAAGCTTTTCTCTTAGATTAAATCTTTCTATAGATAATTTTACATTCGATTTTTCAATCAATATACAAAATAATTTTAGTAATCATTTAAATTAATATCTATATATTTCACTACAAATACTACTGGGAAGTACAAACTGTAAGCAAAACAAATTTAACCAGTATTTGCAATTTGAAAGCATAATCTACGTTAAGTCCTACAGGTTCCTCAACGCTCTAGGAAATTTGTAATCCTCAGAAACCGCGTAATACTCGACGACCCCTGGGTTATGGACGAAGTATTTACGTTCAATAAACTCCTAAGTCCCTAATAAATAAAGCAAACTGTCTGTTATTAACCTTGGGTCAAGACTTGTTTATAGATGTGTATTATATTTTATGGGTTTTCTTCTTTCATAATATTAACTTTACTGAGACCAGCGAGGTGCAATGGGCGTGTAAATGGAAGCGTTTTGGGTTCGATTCTTACACGTTCACCGAATTGTCCTCATTCTGGTAGAATAAAGACGCTGAGTTCAGCAGCTCAACTCATTATCATACACTTTGTTATAAAGAAAGTAACTAAAATCAATCTATATTATAAAAATATATTCCTTTATTTGATGTAGTTAGTTATAATTAGGGGAAAATACCTAATATACTTAATATTTGGTGTTAATATCAATTTGAAATTCGACCAAATTTAAAATATAGTGTAGCGTTTCGTCAATACAGCTGAAAATAAAAAGCTCCATAGAATACAAAGCTTTCATAAATTAGACGTATTTATTTATTTATTTATTTATTTATTTTCCACTTAGAATCAATAAGATGATCACTTGTGTACGTCAGATAGAGCGAACAAAGGAGTGTCAGAGGAGCCCAATTTGATAGTAAATATCGAATTGAGCCCCTCTGATAATTAAAAAAGCACCTGACAAAATGTCATAGCAACTGACCTATTCAGGTAAACTTAGCAATTCAGTAAGGCGTTAATACATATATATATATATATATATATATATATATATATATATATATATATATATATATATATATATATATATATATATATATATATATATATATATATATATATATATATATACATATATATACATATATACATATATATATATATATATATATATATATATATATATATATATATATATATATATATATATATATATATATATATATATATATATATATATATATATATATATATATATATATATATATATATATATATATATATATATATATATATATATATATATATATATATATATATATATATATATATATATATATATATATATATATATATATATATATATATATATATATATATATATATATATATATATATATATATATATATATATATATATATATATATATATATATATATATATATATATATATATATATATATATATATATATATATATATATATATATATATATATATATATATATATATATATATATATGTATATGTATATGTATATGTATATGTATATGTATATGTATATGTATATGTATATGTATATGTATATGTATATGTATATGATATGTATATGTATATGTATATGTATATGTATATGTATATGTATATGTATATGTATATGTATATGTATATGTATATGTATATGTATATGTATATGTATATGTATATGTATATGTATATGTATATGTATATGTATATGTATATGTATATGTATATGTATATGTATATGTATATGTATATGTATATGTATATATATATATATATATATATATATATATATATATACATATATATATATATATATATATATATATATATATATATATATATATATATATATATATATATATATATATATATATATATATATATATATATATATATATATATATATATATATATATATATATATATATATATATATATATATATATATATATATATATATATATATATATATATATATATATATATATATATATATATATATATTTAAGTCTTATTAAATAAATTATAAATATTATATTAATAATATAATTTTAGCATTAATTAATTGGTTTGAAAGAATTATTAATAAAATTTGTGCTACACACTTTTGTTCTTGTATTGTACATTGTTGCAGGATTCAGAAATAACACAAGAAATATAATTTCTTTTATTCTTATGTTAAGATTTCATCCGACTAGGAAAAATGTGTAAATCGCACTAATAGCTATAGTATTCAACTGCTCTATAATGACGGTATAAATATACGTTTACAAATACACATTATAAGCCTATTTTAAGTGTTAAAACTCTCCTTTTTCCATTTTATTCTGTTGTACAGTTAAATTATTACTAAGCTATTACTAAATAGATACTTACGCCTCTGCGCCACGACGGTCCTCTATGGTGTACATTAGGCTAGATAAACCCTGTAAGATGGGTTTACAGAAGACCTCGTCCGTGTTTGGTAAAGCGCGTTAAGCACTCGGTCACCCGTTACCATTAATGATGTTACATTAATGTAGTCCCCATTTACGTACTATTATTGTCTTATATAATTCTAATAAGAAATTTAAGTATAGGTCAAATTTTAAAAATGTTTTATAAATACTTGCCTCAAGCTAAGAAGAAAGAGAAGGCATTGTAGCGCAGTGCAGTTGTAGACAGTATGATTGTGACTACGATTCCCAATCAAGAAAATAATTTGTTTTTTTTTGTTCTTTGTAACTAAATATCCTTTGTATATAATAATATACTTATAAAATTATAAAAGTTTACAAAAATTTATTTTTGTTATCGTATACATTTCTATTAGGATCAAATTCTTAAATAACTCAATATCTCTTAACTTAATTAATTAAATACTTAAAATAGGTTACAGGTAGGTTAATATCAGCATATGTCAACCTGCCTACCTATTTCTTTTATATGCTCGTAAAGTCAAGTCATACCTTTATACACCTCTGAAGTGTCACATATCACACCTTGCAGTAAATTTCAAGTTAAAGAAATTAAATGTCCCAAGCAATTTCTGACTCATAAACTCGAACGTCAAGGGTTTTCTTGCTGTAATTATCTTCATACAGACTGGTAGCAACATACTCGTACAGCGAGATAATGTTATTCTCTACACAGTGTGTTTTTCATGTGATTTAATTGATAAAATTAAGTAAGTGATTAAAGATTTAAAGAATAAATACATACGGCGGCGCAGAGGCACACCCTCTACCTGTTAACGCGACGGTTTGTGAATTTCATTGCCGCTTGAAGAGAAAGAAGAGAAGGATCAAAACAAAGCGCGGCGTTGAGTTCCGCCACTCAACACACAATGCCTCGAAAGGCAAAAAGCGAGGCACAGAACCTTCTACCTTCCGTTTTCTCTGCCTACTATGCTATGTGTGGGATAAAGCGTGAAATAAATATATTAATAATACGGCTTAGATTAGACAGCTTGTCGTATTTAAGCTCGTCAATAGACGTATAGTCGTAATATGTCTATCTGGGAGTCACATTACATAGAAACACAATTGTGTAAAGTATTTTCATCGCGCACGGTCCCCCGGGATCTGAGGGATAATTCGATCTTGACACTTACATTTGAATTACTTACTCAATTACACAAGAGGCGCCTAGACATATATCGTATTGGCAAGGTTGTCTTGAATTCCATTTTGTTTTGGGGATTTAGTCATACTAAAAGCCTTACAATAAACAAAAATAATACAATGCGCTTTCTAGGTTCTCCTTAGCTACCTTTCTTTTTGTAAGACGTACAAAATATAGAGCAATAACATAATTTCTCTAGACTATGACATAACCATTTCTATAACGACATTCTGGGACAGAATGAAGGTGTGCACTTTCAGAAATGTCGCGTTTAGCTCTAAACGATAGTATGTATATACTAAAACTTTAAGGAATATTTACAAGCTTTACGATAGTATTTCACACAACCTCTCAGTTGCATTGAATTTTTTGTATCGTTTTGCCTTACTGGTTAGGTTAGGAATTTTAGATGCACAATATAATATGAAAAATATTGACATTTTAACAAATGAATTGAACCCAGTACTCACAAGTTTCTCGTGAATGTGAAATTATTAAAGCATTTATCCCCGTATTAAATTACCTTTCGGAAAACTATACAAGTTGTGGACATTATATCCTTTATTTGCATATGGAATAGTGATGAGGTGATCGCGTTTAATCCAATTTGTACTCTGTCAAAAGGTTATTTAATAATAAATCAAAGGCTATTTGGTTTTAGTTTTAAACAACAATTTTTACTTTTTTTATAGATTGACGCTTTATTTCGCTTATAGTAGGATAGGTATAGGCAACCACAGGAATGGGAAGTGGGAACCTAGTGTTAAGACACTCCGTTCCCCGCTTTCCGCCTTTTTTGGGCATTCCGAGTTGTATGACGGAACTCAACGTTTATCTAGTTGCAAGAGTAAATAAAATAGAAATGAAATAATTTGTACATTTTGAGTGAGAATCGAATCCACATACCGTGGCGTTTACAGGCAGACGTTGCGCCTCTGCGTCACGACGGTCCTTGTTTTTCCTTTTGTTCCGGCATGATAGGGGGAAAGAGAATTCATCATCTCAATTAACACTTTGCTCATTGAGTGATAATTGTTCGTTTAAGCCTTATACTGAATATATTATCTCATAAATTGAATGTTTAATTGCTTCTTTAATAAAGAAGAGAGAGTTTATAATAGAAAAAATAAATATCTAAAAATTAGTGATTTACAAGTCCTCAGTGGAAATAGAACTATTATAAATTATCCCTGTGGACCATCGTGGTGGTTTGTGGGTTCCATTCTATTTCTATTTCCATTTTCTTCGCTCTGGAAACCAGGCAAAGCGCTGAGTTAAGTTCCGCCACTCAAACGCGATGCCTCAAAAAGGCGACAAATAGGGAAGGAAACTGAGCAACCGTGTTCTTAACACTTCCTTGTGCGGAATAAAACGTGAAGACATAAAAAAATATCATTAGGTACGAAACTCTGGTGAGCTAGTGGGACTCAAACTCACAGATCAATATTATTATATAATATATATAAAAATTATAGGTTTTTTAAAAGAAATTCTAAATAAGAAAGGGAACGGAAAAAAAGCAGGGACTAGGCAACGAAGTGTCTTAACCCTAGGTTCGTATGGTTCCTGCAGTTTCCTCTGCTGTCTTCTTCTTCTTCAGTCTTGAGTGGTAGAACTCAACACTGCGCTTTTGCCAAGGTGCCAGAGCGAAGATAATGGAAATTAATAAATCCATCTTCCCCGAGTGAGAATCGAACCTACAAACTGTCGCGTTTACAGGCAGACGCTACGCCTCTCCGCTACGACGGTCTACAAGTTCTTAATAGCTGCTTTTTTTTTTACTAGCAAACAAGATAATGGAAATACGCTCCGTCCTTCCGGCAGGAATTTATTTATTTACTAAAAAATGTCAGGGAATTCACTAAAATACAATCCAGTAAACATCTTAACTTCCAAATGGCTCTAAGAAATATCCATCACGATTAAACCAACAGAGTTTTCGAATAAGTCTGAAGTTAATATTTAAAAGCTCTTTTATCTGTTCATTTACGCAATTAACGAATTTAAGTAGGAATAAATTCTGTTTAAAAGGTTTTAATGGAAAGTCATTGTATTTAAGAATGTTAATGTTTGCTTAGTGGGGAATGATTTAAAGTTTTGTTATTGACGTGACAACGTCTTAAATTAGGTTGTGCGGCTCGGAGTCAAATATGAAAATGGTAACGTAACGATAGTGTCAACTGTCACCGAACTATGATCGGTCCGCCGCGCGTATCACTTGACACATGTACAATGTTTTAGTAAACAAAATATATTTTCTATAGTTAAAATTTGTGCAATTTATATTATAATTATTATTCATATCAATAAATATTCTACCGAGAAAAAGACGTTGTCACGTAAAATTTTCGCCCGTAAAACCCACTTTACAAGCAACCATTTTTTTAATTTTCTTTCAATTTAATATTTGCCTAAACATAACATTATTTTTTTTATTTGATTTTTTATTGGACTATTTCAATAGAATTGTATTTATATCACAAAAGTTACGAAAATACATAAATAAATATAAAGATTGCTTCACGCCTTTTCATCATATGTAGGCAGAGACACTAGTGTTGGTTGACGTTACGTTACAATTTTCAAAAAATTGTACGTTGAGTTTCGGGACTCAATATTGTCGGTTATATAGAGAGAAGAAATAAAATAATTAGTCCCCCTAAGTTGGAATCGTACCCACAATTATCTTATTTACCGACAGACGATGCCACTTCTCCAAGATGGTCATATTTATAATTAAAAAATGCACAAAATGATATATTATTGTTGTTACTTTCACGCGTTATCCCGCACATAGCAGGGTGTGCAGAGGGAAGCGCAGGAACCTTAGGAACCAAGTGTTAAGATATTCCGTTTCCTGTTTCTTCGAGGCTTTGCCTGTTGAATGGCGAAACTCAACGCCACGCTTTGCCTACTTGCCAGAGCGAAATAAAATAGAAATAAAAAATTCACCTTAACCTAATGGGAATAGAATCCTGAAACCGTCACGTTTACAGGAAGACGCTGCGCCTCTGCGCTACGACATTTCTCAATATAGATTAGATTTATATTATATTATAGATTTATATTTCAATTATAGATATGTAATAATATAATTATATAATTGAAATTCATTCTTCTCCAATTAGACAATGTGTAGCGTTAAGGTACGCAATGCTTGAACAGAACGAAGAGGACGCGGTGTTTTTGGACTAAGTCCTTTAAAACAAATGAATATATTTAAAATAAATGAACTGCAGTAAAGTTAATAACTAAGATCGCCTCACAAGTCCAAACGATTAAAACGATGTCTAATTGCTGGCAAACCGTTTTATCCTTTCCATTTGACGCTTGGTCCAAAAGTAAACAGGAGTAAATATTATTTTAAACATATTAAAGAAAAGTCTTCGTAGTGCCGTGGCAAAGCTTATGAATGTAAACGCAGTAGTTGAAGGTTCGATTCACATTAGGAAAGACAAAGCGCATCGTTGACGTCCGCCACTTCTAATTTCCCTCAGCCAATCCCGCTTAATGCGTGAACACACGTGATAGTAAATTTATAAAATAAATTATTTTATATATACGCTATACGCTGCGCTATACGCTTAATACTTGTTTTGCATAAGCTGGAACGTCCATTTTAGCATACTAATGGGAATATCCAGTCAAACATCACGCCCACTGATGTTGTTGTAACGAGATTCTGTCGATTCTATGAAATTTATAATTGACCGCTTACAGTTAGCGTAATACCTTTAAATTATTTGAAATATATTCACTGGGAGATATTTAGAATGTTTTCCTTTAAAAACAAATATTTATATTATTTTGTTATTTAAGTTATATACAATGTACTACTGCAGTATAATGTGTGTCATTGTGGCATAGTTGAGACTTGTTTTCCTGACTTAGGAATGAATGGGCTTTTAAAATTTTACTAGGAATTAAACGATTAAATATTTCCATTGGACATGCTAAGTTAACAACGACATCTTCAGTAAAAGTTTACTAAAAAAATTCACTATGGCAATGTAATTATTATAATATTTATGTATTATATAGTCTATATTTACATACTAGCCACTCAACACGCAATGCCTCGAGAAAAGGCGGAAAGCGGGGAACGGAGTGTCTTAACACTAATTTCCTATAGTTCGTGCGGATCCCTCTGCCCACTCTGCTATGTGCGGGATAAAGCGTGAAGGCGTAAAAAATAGTCTATTGTGAACAAACCGCTGACTACGTCGATAAGTCAAATTGTAAATAGAAATTTAAATAAAATATTTAAAAATGTACACTTTTCCGTTCCGAAACGATTAAGAACAGCATAACTACAAAAATATGTCAAAAGTATTTTTACAGATGTCAAAGATACATAAATATACATAATAAATTCAAAATAACTCAATAACTTAAATAAATCTTAATTATATGAATGAAAATGTAAAAACCTTTAAACAAACGATATAAATAACCATTTTTATAATAGAAATTTACAAAAACGTTTCTAAAAGGATTTGTCATTTTGTCTGGAAAGTTTCCATTTCCTCTCCAAGGAATAGGGATTTACTTCATTACGTGCTTTTGTGTCCAACACGGCCGGACTTTTGTTTAAAAAATAATAATATTGCTATAGAAAATATGACTGTAGGCAGTCGGATATCAGTCAGATTAGTTGTTAATTGAAATTTCTTGAGTATATAGTGCATATATACATAATAATATATATAATATAATTATATATATTATTATGTCAGCATTATAGACACTCGATATACATACATCTTCCATTCGGGGAAGATGGATTTTTCTCTTTCCGTTTTGCGGCAAATTGGGGCGTTGAGTTCCGCCACTCAACACGCTATGCCTCGAAAAAGGCGGAAAGTGGGGACGGAGAAAGCAGGGACTAAGCAACGGAGTGTCTTAACACTAGGTTCATATGGTTCCTGCCGTTTCCTCTGCCGACCCTGCAATATGCGGGATAAAGCGTGAAGCTAAAAAAAATATATACATACATACCATACATAATATATACATATATACATTTTGTTTTATACAAATTGTTTTTTATTATTTACCGTTACGGTTAATTTATTGGAATCGATTGCGATCGAAGAACATTTTTTCTATTATAATTAAAGTTAAATTTTGTGAGGATAGATATTTGTTCTAAAGGTATCTAAAACTACTGAACGGATTTAGATATAACTTTGCCGTAATATATGACTGTGGCAAATAGATTATGTGTTAAATAAATAAAGGCAGCTTAAACGAGAAAAGCCGTGGGCGGGTCGCTAGTTAACCAACTAGCCCACCGCCCACGCCCATGCTCTGTTACCACTTAGAAATTAGAACCGAGAATACTTAAATTATAATTTCCTTAAAGTTTTACCCGGAATCTTCACGACAGGTAGTTTAAATGAGACATAATTTCTACTGAAAGTATCAATACGACTTTGAAGAACTCAAATTATTTTATTTTAACGATCTTTTTACGTAAGAGCTTAAATTTTAACTCGGAAAGTTGGCTTAAATATGTTTTTTCCCTACTATATGATATTATGTTAATAACTTTGATATACAAAAGCTTCGTTCTATCACAGACTCTTATTGTTCTACATAGAGACGCTCCGTGTCTTGGAATATCATTTGGTAATTTGCAACAGTTTTCTTCTCAAGAGAGTCTTTCATTTTTCATTCGGCATTAAATGTGATTTCCTTAAAAATATTCAAGGTATAAATGTAAAATGTACGCCATTGTTATTTAGTAGAGGTTGGTTGTATGCGTTATTGTTATAAGTTCGATACTCAGTTGTGGGAATAAGTTTACTTTATTTATTTCTTTTATTTACTTTATTTTTTATTATTTTTCGTTATTACTTTATTTATTTGTTTCACAAGATTAAGACAAACGTGGGGTCAACGTTTGCGGTCTTTCTCAAATTTAGATGCGGAGAACGGATTGTTTTAATACTCTTAAAGTAAAAGTGTGAGTGTCTTAACACCACGCTCTCCTGAACTGAACATAACATAAACTAAAGGCTGTTGAAACTTTTAAATTAGTAGACTACTTTTAAATTAGTAAATTACGTGAGTAGATTTAGAAATTCAATTTTGTTTTTATACTTTTTAATGATATTATAATTTAATACAAAGCGCGACGTTCAGATCTGCCTCAATGTCTCAAAATTGAGCAAATAGAGCAGGAACGTATGGTCATAATATTATGTTACGTCTGTCAACTCTGTGGTATAATACAGATAAATAATTATAAATATATTCAGTTCAGCATCTTATAAAACAAGTGCTACTGTAAGTTTGAAATCTTAACTACACTTAATATGCGGGCATATTACAGGGTAGGCAGAGACTGCAGGAACCATATGAACCTAGTGCTAAGACACTCCGTTGCTTAGTACCCGCTTTCTCCGTCCCCGCTTTCCGCCTTTTTCAAGGCATTGCGTGTTGAGTGGCGGAACTCAACGCCGCGCTTTGCCTAGTTTCCACAACCAAAAAAGTGGAAATAGAAAAATCCATCTTCCCCGAGTGGGAATCAAACCCTCGAACCGTAGCGTTTACAGGTAGACGCTTACGCCTCTGCGGTATATTTAAAAATATTTCATATTTATAATATTTGTAAGAATACTTTTAAAAATAACTTAGTTATACGTAATACTTTCTATACAATAGTTATTTCTCATTTAGAACAAAATTTTATTTTTATTTCAACTGTTTCAATTAATCTCCCGTCATTTTTGTTCCAGATAAAAATTGAACGTCGTCTTTGTGGGACGGTGAGTGTCTTTTCCTGTATTCCACTACAAGCGCTAGTAAAGCTAGCAAGCAAGCTTTATAATCAAGGTATAAAGCGTTTGCTTTATATCTTGATTATAAAATAAACATTTTTGGCTGTATGATAAATATATGAAGGTGATACAATTGTTTAAATTGTAGATTTATTTTAAGTATATATCAATTATTTAATTTGAGTAATAAGAAAAAGTGTAAAAATATATATTATATCAGATTTTATATATGTACATTTACTTGTGACCTGTATTGTATGTGTATGTATAGAAATATACACACACACTCACGCACACACACATCTTCACGCTCAATTTCTAGCGGGGTGGGTAATCAGAGAGAACGGAGCGCCAAACGCTGCAGTCCCTGTCATTAACCTCTTCATACACACGCTCTCCGGGGAGTCCTCATGTTTTTTACGTGAATTTCCTCCAGTATCTTCGATACTGTGTTTCCGAAAGTCAACCGAGATATCTCCTTATATATATATATATATATATATATATATATATATATATATATATATATATATATATATATATATATATATATATATATATATATATATATATATATATATATATATATATATATATATATATATATATATATATATATATATATATATATATATATATATATATATATATATATATAAAAATAGCATCCTTTCGCACTGTCCAGTCAGCTTTGTGTACTGCAAAGGACACACAAAGCTGAAGTTTTTAATTTTCTCCTATGAGATATGTTCCCACAAAGCGTATTGAGCTCGGCATTTAATAAATTGGATTTCATACAACTGACGACTTTGTGTGATCCGTGACTTTGATAAAGATACTTTAAGGATAAAAGGCTGAATATTTAACAAGTGTTAAGTATATCTACATACATTACAGCATATACTTCTACAGGTATATGCTGTAATTGTATATCATATATTTTTTTTTTGTGTGGTACTGAGTTGTCAATCTGTTTTTCATATTTTTGTATATCAAGAGTGTGTTTAATGGGGAAATGTAAATCCGCAGAAGAAACGTTTTTTTTAGATTAAAATAGACTAAAGCTGCACGCTTTGTTTTGAACATATAGAAAGCATATAGAGATAACCAAATGTGAAGCCTAAATATTTGTCACTAAGTTAAGAAAACGAAATTTTATTTATTTTCATTCCCCTACTAAGTATTGAACGCACGACCTTCACGACAGTCAAACATCCTACGCCACTGGCCTAAATAAATAATCTGAAACAGATTTACTAACATTCCTCCCCTTTACGCCTCAATTAAATATAAACAAAGTAATAATGACGGCAACGACAAAAACATCTACAAAGAACAACATAAAAGTTCAATAAAATATTTTTTTCGATTCCAACAAAAAAAAGGTATATACACAAAGAGAAAAACGTACCGTTGATTCGACCTTAATCACGGAACGTGCCCATAGCGCTCGAGCGTTTCTTATGTAAATCACGTCCGGCATTGTGATCGGCGACGCGCCTTTCATTTATAATGTTTTTACCGCGACGATGAGTTTGGTAATGATGTCCTGTGGCTGTGACATTATGTAAAATGTTATTTATTTATATTTTTATATTATTTTGTAACATATAATATATATCTATATGTAATTATAATCTATATCTGTGATATGACTTACTTATGACTTTCATTTTAAAAAGGAAAATATTATGAAATCTCATTGTTATCGGTCTGTTAACAAATTAAGTCGTTTTTTAAATTTTTGTTGGTGTGGAGGTGTCAAGCAAAAATGTATGCTTAAGTAGTCAGTCAAAACTGTTAAGTAAATTCTATTATCAGCTTATATTTACAAGCAAATTACAGTAGAAATAAAAGAAAAATATGGAAATAGAAATTTATCGTAGAAAATTTTATATATTTGTTATTTATACAAAATTTATTTTTAATTAACTTTGATAAGTTGCACTTTTCGTTGGCCTACAGTTATAAAATTAGCTTGATATTGTTTAGTACTCGCACTTGACCGATATACACTTATGCCTATTCAATTTAAGGTCGTTAACTTTACGTTTCGTTCCATGTCGTCTTTTACGTATTTGGATATATAAATACCGAAAATATTTTTTTTTCATACAACATAAATTATATGACACTAATATACCATTAAAACGGGAATGCCAAAATTATAATAATAATCATAATATAAATAATTATAAAAATATAAATAATTAAAAACTCATTTGAGGACCGTCGTAGTGCAGAGGTGCAGCGTATCCCTGGAAACGCGGTTTGTGGGTTCTACTCCCACTCGGGGAAGATTATTATTTATTTCCACTTTTTTCGCCCTGGCAACTAGGCGAAATGTGGTTGAGTGCCACCCCTTAACACGCAATGTCTCGAAGAAAGAAATCGCAAGTGGCGAATCTTAACACTAGATTCCTACGGTTGCCCTCTACCTACCCTGCTGTGAGTGAGATAAAGTGTGAAGCTTAAGAAAAACTTATTTATAAAGTCAACATACAAATCTTTTGGCATTAAAGCATTAAATAATTACACAGATCAATTAACTTAATTCTATGATCTTCTTTCTATGATGTAAGTCTCGTAATATATATTATTTTACATATATCATACTTTATATTTACTTAGTATACTTGTTTGATCATTATTTTTGATAGCGTCAACACATCCAGAGATACTCAATGACGTTGACGTCAGAGGGGTCATTGTCAGTCACCTAATACGTTGCCAGCGTGTCTATATTCTTATTAGTCTATCCTCCCAATAACCTTATATTCGAACCATTTATGATATACAAAGAGTAATTAAACTAAACGTATCAGTATAAATTTACCAGCTCGGATAATGTAGATATCAGTTTACAATTGAAGATTGAATTAGTCAGTTCAACTAATTACACAAGTATGAAGATTTTTGTAGTAATTTGTTGTATAGCGAGTGTGATGGCTGAGCTCCCTCGCTTCAGACCAGCGAGGTTTAGATCTCAACGCCTGGAACTAGCACCAACAACGACTGACTCACCTACAGAAGCTACTACTGAATCTGGGCCATATCCCCCATCTGGCTGGAGACCAGCTGGTCAAGCATTCACTTTGCCACAGGAGACAACTATGGCCCCAAGTGACACTTACGGACCTCCTGAATTAAATGGACCTTATCCACCCTCGGGCTGGAAGCCTGCAGGTCAAGCCTTCGCCCTTCCTCAGGAACAAACTCCTCCGTCACCAAATTATGGCGTTCCAGACAACAAATACGGAGTTCCAGACAATACTTACGGTCCTCCATCGACCGATGCTACTACTACAGATAATCCTGCCGCAGAAAAACTAGATGGTCCTATTGAAGTGCAAAAGAGCGTCGGTTCGTACTACGTCCTATTGCCCAACGGTCAACTCCAAAGGATTGAGTTCGTGACAGAAAATGATATTCAGAATATGAAATATACAGCAAGATTGCAACTCCGCGATCGCGCCCCTCTGTATGTGTTTGGACCTTAAGTTGTACGAAGTGGAATATTTCTTTAAATGATTCTTACATTATGTTAAGGACAAATTGATTAAAAATCGTTTTTTTGGAATGAATGTTATAGCTGCTAGTAGATGATAATAAATTTCTGAAAATGATAATTCGTTTATTCTTATTTATTTACACTTAATAAATTCGAAGTATTTGCTGATATTATTACGTGAAACTGTGAATGTTTCAGCGTTATTAAACACTTCACAACAATATAAATAAAGCGAAAATGAATTATTAAATAAAATTAATTAGTAATTATTATAATGATTTTATTACTATTTTACACAGAAAATATATACCTGATCCACAAAATCATTCAATTTTTACTAACTTAAGTGGAGACGACAAAAGGGATCTTTTCCCTTATTATTTAAGTGCATCAGCCCTATTCTGTTTGTTTACTTTCTCGGGGCGTTAATGGATTGGACAAACAAAAAGGCATTACAGGAATTTTGTTATGCTTGACGATTAATAGTACAATATTTATTGTTTCTAGAGAAAATTATTATTTTACGACGAATAATTTTGGCATTGTTCAAGAGAGAGGTCATTTTGAAGTCTAATAATCTTATATATGTATATATATATATATATATATATATATATATATATATATATATATATATATATATATATATATATATATATATATATATATACATATATATATATATATATATATATATATATATATATATATATATATATATATATATATATACATATATATATATATATATATATATATATATATATATATATATACATATATATATATATATATATATATATATATATATATATATATATATATATATATATATATATATATATATATATATATATATATATATATATATATATATATATATATATATATATATATATATATATATATATATATATATATATATATATATATATATATAGTAATATAAATAGTAGGTCAATATGTTGATCAAAAGTTAACATGAACACATATCCGACAACTATTGTTCTTTTATTCCATATAAATCGCCAGAATGAAAGTTATTTCCGACCAAGTAAGCATAAAGCTTGTCAGGATTGAGTGATTTCCGTTCACCAATTCGAAGAAATAATACTTAGAGTATATCTTGTTTTTCTATTACAAACTGTTTTAAATAGCAAAAAATAATAGGGTATCATTTGTTTTTTATAGAAATATTTTTTTTTCAGCTTCATGCTTTATCCCACGCATGACAGGGTAGGCAGAGGGAATTGCAGGAACCGTGGAGTCTAGTGTTAAGACACTCCGTTTCTAAGTTCCTGCTTTCTCCGTGCCCGCTTTCTGCCTTTTTTCGAGGCACTGTGTGTTTAGTGGCGGAACTCAACGCCGCGCTTTGCCTAGTTTCCAGAGCGAAGAAAATGGAAATAGAAAAATCCATCTTCCCCGAGTGGGAATCGAACCCTCAAACCGTCGTACAGGTAGACGCTTACGCATCTGCGCCACGACGATCTTCAAATAAATATTTATTACATTTCTTTTTGCATCACGTTTTATTTCTAGAGGGTCAAAGAGAACTTTTATACTCCTCTAGGGTTTGAGCATCTTTGTACTTGCTTTTTCGAGAACTTAAGGGTTTTTGCGTAGTTTTTCTCTAATATCGTCTAAATTAGTTAAAGTGATATCACATATGTGTGGTGTATCATACGCGTTGCTATGGCAACGAGTATGACACGTATACCAGTCCAATAGATATTTTAAAAAAAAAGTAGTTTTGAAAAAGGCAAATGTAATTTTGGAAATATAATATCATTTAAATTCTTTACAGGCAACGCATGGCTTAAGCACTAAAAGGAGGTTTCCCGAAATTCCGGCGGAAACGGAAAAAGACATGATAATTTCTCACGTCCCCTAAAAGTGGCCGTACAACAAAGCCTTAAAAGTTATTTAAAAATAATCTTTATTATGTTTATTTTAAGGTATATGAATAGGTAAATAATATTAAAAACGATATATTGAAAGCGTATAGCCTGTAAAGAATTACTATATATTGTATAATACTCAAATTTAAAAGCTCTTTATTTTTTGAAGCTTATTACTAAACAAGACGGCTGAACAAATTTGGCTAAGAAATTGAGTTCAAGTTTACTTACGCATTTTAATTAATAATTGCTATCGAAATATTTTATTATTTTCTCCCGTTTTGAAACAAAGTAAATGATTTGTGCTACTATTTTTGATTCATAAACTACCTCTAACATTTTGGGAACGCAATTGTAGTATTTAATCAATTTGTTCTTGACTTTGTGTTCCCTTAAGAGACATATGTTAAATATATGCTTGTAACTTTGTCATACATTCGATTGATTTCTATCAGTAAAGCAGTGTCTCAGATACTATCACAAAACAAAGAACAGAGTGTTTTGACACTAGGTCCTCCTCTCTCTGCCCTGTAATATTTTTATAATCTAGTAGAAAATATTTTTTTTTTTTTTTAGCTTCACGCTTTTATTCCGCACATGGCAGGGTAGGCAGAGGGAACTGCAGGAACCATACGAACCTAGTGTTAAGACACTCCGTTACTTAGTCCCTGCTTACTTCGTCCCCGCTTTCCTCCGTTTTCGAGGCATTGCGTGTTGAGTGGCGGAACTCAACGCCGCGCTTTGCCTTAGTTGCCAGAGCGAAGAAAATGGAAATAGAAAAATCCATCTTCCCCGACTGGGGATCGAACCCAGAAACCGTCGTGTTAGTCGCGTTACAGGCAGACGTTGCGCCTCTGCGCCACGACGGTCCTCTAAAATATCTTTTTATTCTTTTTAATACATAATAGAAAATATAATTCATTTCCAGCGTTGCTCTTCAATATGAAACTACTCAATGAATTTTGATGCAGTCTCCTAATACTCATAGTGAGTTAAGAGAATTTTTTTATGTATATATAATTTTATTCGTAATGTTTTAAAAAACATACTTTTATATGTGAATTCCGAACCTTTAAAGGTTTAAGGTTTCTTAGAGAATCCACATTGTGGCTTCACTGTGTTTCTTCTCAGGTATCAACAGCATCATTATAATATGTATGGGTTAATAATCGCTAGAACATTCGAAATAACGACTTTATTGTAAACGAGACGCCCTCTCATTATTCATGTTAAACACAAAGCTTTCCGAGATGCTATATTATGGAAATCTTACTGTCATTTTATATTATTTATCATATATTTTATATACGTTCATATTAGAATAAGCAGAAGGAACCTCAGGGACTGTGGAAACCTAGCGTTGATTTATCAACTGGCGAATCTCAAAGCTGTGCTTGCTTAGTTGCTAGAGCAAAGACAATGGAAATGGAAATATGGTTCATTATTATGATATCCTCCTCGAGTTGGAATCGAACCCATCGTCGCGTTTACAGGCAGATGCTGCGCCTCTGCGCCACGACGGTTTCAAATGGACAGTTGTAGCATCGTTGTGGACCCGATATTTACAAAAAGAATTTATTATATTTTAAATACAACACTCGGCAGTAATTACTTGTCCTACATACAAGGTATTTATTGCTATTCTCATAAACATTTATATTTTATTTATAAGAGCACAGCCGCTATCGCTTTTTCGTTATGTTTGTAGTAAACAATTTTAGTATTCAAATTGCCTTTCAAGAACCTGTCAAGTGGCTTTTTGAGTTGACAACTTCTGATACTAATGAAATTAATATCTAATATCTTTTTATCCATCTATCTTTACTTAATTCTTTGGATATTAAATAATTGACAGACAGACCGTCAGAACTACTGTGCGTTGACAGCTAAATTTTGGCGCACTACCTTGGGGAGCATAGGGACTGTTAAAATGTGAATTTAATCCGCAAAGTTATTACAGCACCAAGAAAAACAAAAATTTACATTCTATAAGAGCACGATAGACGGTTTGTAACAAGTACAGGTTCAAATCCAGGTGCTTTCGAAGTTTTATATGTATTCTTTCTACCCATAGTGTGAATTAAGACTTTAAAACAGCATAAAAATAAAAATAACTATAATATTTTAACAACTCTTTTGGGTAAAAATGTAAAATTTCATTCCTTTTTATACAGTGATATTCGTGTGAAAAGCGGAAGTAACCTACTAACGAGTTCATAACAAGTAAAGATGACTATTAACTGCATTGCGAGCTTTATTGCAGCTATAGTTCTGCATTATGCTTAAATTTGAGGTTTTATTTATGCTACTGCACACTTATTTTCTATGAAAATATTTATCTTTTAAAAGAAAATCTCGGAGTAGTTTTATTAAGTGCTGCTCGCGGTTTTATCTGCTTTTACTGACACATTTAGAAAACAGAAGGTGGTTAAAGTAATTTTTTGAAGAAAAGATCAAACACATTTATATATATATATATATATATATATATATATATATATATATATATATATATATATATATATATATATATATATATATATATATATATATATATATATATATATATATATATATATATATATATATATATATATATATATATATATATATTTATATATATATATATCATATATTTCGAGTGTACTCGGATAGAGATTCTACACAATTGCGTTAAATGATATCAATTAATAACACTATTTCAGAGTAGAACCCTTCCAACACGAATCGTTGCCTGTATGCAATAGCCACGATGTCATCTAAGTTAACTTATTTTTGCCAGATATTTTTAACTTTACATTGAAGGCTTACTCTTCGCTAATTTTACAATAATTCAAGACTATAAATTTTGAATTAATGTAAAATTCAGTTTGAAGTTATACAGCTTTACGCTTTATAGCAAGGTGGGTAGAGAGAACAGTAGAAACCGTGGGAACCTAGTGTTAAGACATTTCGTTTCCTGCTTTCCGTTTTTAGACATTGCGCTTCGCCTAGTTGTCAGAACGAAGAAAATATAAGAGAAAAATCCATCTTCCTCGAATGGGAATGGAATTCACAAACCGTTGCGTTTACATGCAGATGCTACGCCTCCACGCCACGACGGTCCTCTGTATGGACTTAAGTTAATAAATAGTTCCGAGAGAGATCCTCTACCGATATAATTTCTAAATTACGCAAAGTACTATGAAATATTAAAGTCAAATCTCTCTCCAACCGTTCAGGACATTAAATAAACATGGATAGCTAAAACCATGTTCAAATGTATTTTTTAACTTCATTCTATAACGCCAAAGACAAAAAGGACTTACTGTAAAGATTTTATAATTATATAACTTGGTTTTTGTCACGTCAAACGCTGGTAGTGGCTTAGTGGCGCAGAGGCGCAACGTCTGCCTGTAACGCGACTAAAACGACGGTTTCTGGGTTCGATCCCCAGTCGGGGAAGATGGATTTTTCTATTTCCATTTTCTTCGCTCTGGCAACTAAGGCAAAGCGCGGCGTTGAGTTCCGCCACTCAACACGCAATGCCTCGAAGTGTCTTAACACTAGGTTCGTATGGTTCCTGCAGTTCCCTCTGCCTACCCTGCCATGTGCGGGATAAAAGCGTGAAGCTAAAAAAAAAAAAAAAAAAAAAAAAAAAAAAAAAAAAAAAAACGCTGGTAGAAAGGAGGGTAAAAAGTCATCTACGCCACGTGACATAATTTTTATTTTTTTTATATGATATATAAAATAAATTCGTGCCACATTTGTCAACACACTCGTAATAAAATAACAATAAAAACTAGTAAAGCGACGTTTGTTATGCAGATAGAATTATAATGTAAACGTTTGTAAATTTTATTTTAAAATTAATTTGTATTTTATAGTGGGTGACATTTTGAATTAACATTCTATATGGGAAATTTATTCCAAACATTACGATAGATACCAATAACGCAGGAATTTTTAACTACTCGTTCGCTTCAAATGAACATAAATAAATTTTATAAATAGACCAAGTGCAGTTGCAGCCTTATCTTATCAAAAAACGATTGCTTACGTTATCAGTAATTTAAAAACATAGTCTTACACTTATTACGTAACGAAGTTGCCCTCTTAAATGAATAAAGAAAGAAGCGCTGATCATAAAATAATAGTTTTTGAAAGATTACACCACATTATATGAATGAGCAACTGGGCGTATGCTATGCAAGACATTAGGTCATTCAAAACCACTTGCTATAGGAAGGATAGATAGCAGGGAAAAGGTTTTAAAAAATAGAGTTATTTATTCGTTCCGTTCATAGAGTAAGTAATTCGTCTAAAGCCTTTTGTTTAAATGAGATATACAGTCATGGACGTTTCTTGTTCGATTTCTTTAAAGTAATTAAATAAAAAAATATTTTTCAAAACATCTTGATTACGAGTTGATTGATTATTAGTAGTAGTAACTTGATCATCTCGATCTTCTATATCTATCAAAAATATAGGAGAAACACTAAAAACAAAATATATACACGATAGCGTTTCATATTCAACAATCTGTCGTACAGTCTCAATACCAATTAAGAACATAATTACTACATAGAGGGTAGTTCAAAATTCTCATTACACGAACGACCCGTCGGGTAATTTTCACTGAATCCGCCGTAAGGTTTTCGATTTTGATTGCTTTTCATTGATTGCTTGTGTGTTTACAATGTTGTAATGAACGTGGATATAACAACAGCTATATTTGAATTGTATAATAATATGTAATATTATTAAAGGACCGTCGTGACGCAGAGGCGTAGAGTCTGCCTCTAAACGTGACAGTTAGTGGGTTCGAATACCATTCTAGTAACTAGGCAAAGCGCGGCGTTGATTTCCGCAACTCAACACGCAATGCCTCGAAAAGGCGGAAAGCGGGAACGGAGTCTCTTAACACTAGGTTTCTGCAGTTCCCTCTGCCTACCCTGCCATGTGCGGGAAAAAGCGTGAAACTAATATTATTGTGTAAATATTAAATAAAGAAGGTTCAGATAGCATATTCGACTTTTTTATTTATGTCTTATTTGTTTGTTTCTTTTTGTGTCACGTTATACTTTTTACGTGACCTCCCTCCAGTAATGATACTTAATGATTAAAGGCTACTCGAAGTCCACCTCTCTTTTTATACCATTTAAATAACGTCAGTTACAATTAATATATATTTATTTTATATATTTTTTACGTTATAATTAAAGAAAATGCCATATTTGGAAAATAGAAAGTACGTTAACAACAATATCCAGCTGCGGTTACACGTTTGATATGTGTCGCGTCATTTCTTTTTGAAGATGATCTGCAATATATTAACTACTTTTATAACATTTAAGCAAAATCTACTCAAGGGACCCAGCGTGCTGTATTACTCTACTAGGCAAACGGAATATATTGGTGTATAGTTAAGATAGTTAATATACCGTCTTTCCATCAAATTTCAATCGAAATATTTTATCAAAAATGTTATTCAAAGTAGAGAAAAGAGAATATTCCATTTTTCCGGGAAGGGATCGAACCCAAAGTTGTCGTGTTTACACGTAGATATTGTTTCACTACGCCATGGCAGCATATAGCATTTTTAACTACAAAACATTGGTCAATTGCCACTAGTACTCGGGTATTTCCATAATATAGTTCGTAGAAAATTCCGGTGAGGAAAATATCATTTATAAAAATTGACTAACAAAAATATACATAATATAATAAAAAATAATTAAAATATTCATTAACAATACTAACGATAGTGAGTCTGTCCTTCATAATAGTTGTCTTTCACCAACCAAAAGTTAATAAACCATTGAACAATGCCTCTACAACTGCCATAGGCGAATAAAAGGGCGATCCAGCTCGTATCGTCTAGGTCTTCTAAGTTGTAGGGAAACGGCTTACTCATCCATCTAACGTCATCTTTACCACTGTTTATGTATCGAATTATTGAAACTAGGCAAAAAAAAAAATATTGCTACAAAAATTTAATATTACTTACAGAAACAGAAATTAAATTAGTTAAGAGTTATATATGACATATTATTCAAGTTAAACACAAAGCTTTTAGTAGTGCTAGATAATAGAAAACTTAATGTTATTTTAAACGTTTTCATATACGCTTTATCTCGCTCATAGCAGAGTAGACAGAGAGAACCGCAGAAACCGTGGAAACGTCGTTAATGTCCAGACACTCCGTTCCTCGATTTCCGCGTTTTCGAGGCGTTGATTGGCGAATCTTAACGACGCCCTCTGTCTAGTTGCCAGAGCGAAGAAAATGGAAAAGATAAAATCCCTCTTACTCGAATGGGAATTCAACCCATAAACCGTTGCGTTTTGCAGACAGACGCTACGCCACTGCGCCACGACGGTCCTCTTATTATATGGTATACATATATATTTTTAAACAAATTATATTGAATTATAATGTACACAACGTGATATTCCTAAACAAACCATAATTAATTATTTTCTAAAGAGATATAAAACAATTATTCAGCGACAATTTTTCTGCACTCAATCTAAACGTTTAATTAAATTTCGCGCCACCCAAAAGCGATCGTTCAATCTACCTAGAACCCGTTACAAGCCAACATTTTTGGCAATTTAAGTATAAAATATCCATTAAATACTCAGTTATTCCGGGTGCTCGATCTAATATCGTCCCTTCCGTCCCTTAGAGGGCAGTCGAGGAAAATTACTAATATGTTAAAATCGACCGTACGCCAGGCCCTTATTAATAGCCTTTATCAAAAATTGAGTTTTCTTTGCCATTTTATAAACCTTTTTCTATTATTGAATCAATTTTTATGTGATGACTATTTATCTTTTGTAATATTTTTTATATTTGGTTGCAGCTGGTTTTGTAAAACAATTGAATTAATAAACTTTCGATCGCTTAGTAAATGGCGTAAACATGATCAAGCGTTCCTTCGTATTAGATTATACCAAGTTTAGTCCATGACGTTCCAAAGCCTGAAGGCATTTATTAGACTACAGTTTCTTACTATGTGGTAGTAAATTTGATATGCATGTGATTGATCCTGATACCCGTTAGATTAGCTTTACCTAGTCAGGTGTGATATTGCATACCAATGAATAGGTAGGAGCATATTCATATATAGGTAGTGGTAATTTGAATTAGCTCATTGGACTGATAATATTGTTGTTAAAAAGAACTGTTAAATAATAATTCTGTTATGTTAATTTTTACAATTGTTATGTTAATATTACAATTTTTTTAAATTGTACTCCTGGATTGCATTTATGTAGGTAGGTATTACTTAATACGGTAGGTATTGGTACGGTACTTAATACTTACCTATCTTATAATTGTCAAAATCATGTATGTTTTATTTCAGATTTATTTATTTTGATTTATTTATTATATGAGTATTAAAATATTTGAATCGAGCTAAATCGAATCGAATTAGCTAAAGCTAATCGATAAATAAAATGAGCCAATCTATAAAAAACACGAAAATCTTTCATACTCACTTTCGTTCTTAGTATCTTGTAGGTCATCTAAGAAGAGGCCTAAATAAATCAAATCAATCAGCAGAACCGATGCACCAGTGATAGTAAACGGCACTAAAGTTGCGTAAAAGCCGCAAGGTCTCCGCCCGTGAGTCAGATTGGCAACTCCGAATAGAAACCACACCACGTGGAGACATAGCCATAATTTTACTTTACTGAAAGAAATAGGAAATATATAGTTATAACTGTATTTAATTACGTATTCGAGGTTAAAATATTTAAAGAAAACATAAAATAAAATATTTAAGTTAACAACGCAATATGTTGTATAAAGCATATAAATATTTCGCCGCAGCGTAAGAACTTAGTGGTCAGAGCGCTTGCACGATATGCAAAAGGCGCGGGTTCGATTCCCGCTGCGTTAAATTTTTTATATGTTTTCTTTTAGTAGTTTTTACCTTTAAAAAGCATACTAAGTAACGGAGTGTCTTAACACTAGGTTCTTATGGTTCTTGCGGTTCCCTCTGCCTACCCTGCCATGTGCGGGATAAAGCGTGAAGCTAAAAAAAAAAAAAAAAGGATAAAATTATTTAATAAAAAAGTGGTTGCCTGTAAAGTGGGTTTTACGGGCGAAAATTTTACGTGACAACGTCTTTTTCTCGGTAGAATATTTATTGATATGATTAATAATTATAATATAAATTGCACAAATTTTAACTATAGAAAATATATTTTGTTTACTAAAACATTGTACATGTGTCAAGTGATACGCGCGGCGGACTGATCATAGTTCGGTGACAGTTGACACATCGTTACGTTACCTTTTTCATATGTGACTCCGAGCTGCAACCTAATTTAAGACGTTGTCACGTCAAAAAAGCTTTCTCTTTGGCCAAACGATTATTTTCTTAAATAATCTTACGGTAACGTAAAATTTTTAAAAATCTCCCTACAGACATGATAACATCGCTATAAGTTGTATAAAGCATATAGAGATTTCGACGCGGATAAAAAACGCATGGCTTAGCGGTCAGAGCGCTTGCATGGCTTGCAAGATGCGTAGGTTCAAATCCTGCTGGGTTTAAATTTTTATATGTTATCTGAAAATATTTTTTCTATTCTCACTGTTGATTAACACTTTACATTATAAAAAGATTTCAAGTTATTTCGTTTTAAGGTCTTAGATATGAATTTTTTGAAGCCAATTTGTATATTGTAACTTATTATTTAAAAGTGTGAAAATTTTATTTTAAAATAAAAAAAAAATCAATATACAATAGCATGTCATAGTATAATAGATTTTCTTTTCTCTGATTTTTTGTATATATATTTAGCTAATAAACGTTAAATGACGACTAACTTACTTACGAAACTTTGATGCCACAACATTCTGAACAGGCCAAATCACAGCTGACTGAAATCCAGTTTTAACGTTTACAGTAAAATTGTAGAAATACAGTCGACCACAAGCTTCTGCGTCGTAGAGGTACAGAAGTTTCATTAAAGTTATTTCTTGAAGCTCGGAACTGTCTGGTACGAAACGACAGTTGAGCGTCCAATAGCTTATTAATAAAGAAATTATTGCTGAAATTAGAATATATATATATTTTTTATATAGAGTATACATATTGATAATACAAAAAAAACGCGGCGTTGAGTTCCGCTACAATACGCAAAAAACTAATGAAAATATGGGGGACAGAGACATCTTTACGCTAGGTTCTTTGTGTACACTGCTTTATGCAGGGAAAATTGTTAATTGTAATGTTTATTTTGAATTGAATATTTATTATTATTATTAATTTTTTATGCGTCCATGAAAATATACCTGAAGTTAAGAGAAAAACCACCTAGCTACAAACAACTAAGACTGCTTTTGCTTACATTTTATCAATACATTTTTATATGCGGTGGAAGTAGGAGCGAGAGGTATAACAGCGAAATCTCTCTATAGTTTACTAAAAGATCTCGGCCTGTCTAGATTTTTTTTTTCATTTATGATCCTATGTCCCCTAGATGGGGCAGAGGGCATCCACAGTGCTCCGCCAGCCGATTCGGTCTTGAGCTTCGCGCTTGATTTCGCTCCACGTCTTGCCTATGGTCGCCGCTTCTGCGATGACTGTACGCCGCCAGGATTGCTTAGGGCGACCACGTTTTCGCTTTCCTTGGGGAATCCAGTCTAGGGCTTGGGATGTGTTCAGGATCCCTTCGGAGCGTGTGGCCGATCCAGTTCCACTTGCGGCGTTTGATCTGTAGGTCGATCGGAGTCTCACCGCAGCGGTCCCAAAGATCTTGATTGGATATTTTCTCGGGCCAGTATACACCGAGAATGCGGCGAAGGCAGCGGTTGACGAAAACTTGAAGGCGGCGCGAGATGTCTTTGGTGACCCTCCACGTCTCGCATCCGTACAGCAATACGGTTTTGACATTGGACCGGAATATTTTGAGCTTTACTCTCCTGGTCAATTTCCGCGATTGCCATAGCGGAGCTGTGCGAAGGTTGCTCTCCCCTTGGCGATTCTCGACGCGATGTCCTCCTCGGTTCCTCCGGTTTCCGACACTACGCTTCCGAGGTAAGTAAATTTGTGGACTCTCTCCACCCCCTCTGTGCCGACAAACAGCGGCTGTGAGTTCGTTGCTCCACATCTCATTTCTTGGGTCTTCCGGGTGTTGATTTTTAGTCCCGTCGCAAAAGCCTCTCGTCGTAGGTCATCTATTTTAGCTTGCATGTCGGCTCGTGTGTGGCTCAGTAGGCATATGTCGTCGGCGTAGTCTAAGTGAACTATTACTAAAACATTTCTAGAACGTATTTCAAAGGCCTGTCTAGAACTATTACTAAAACATTTCTAGAACGTATTTCAAAGGCGTCATTAGCAGAATCATTACGAATTTGGTTAGGTAGTGGGAGGAGCTCGGACAGTGAAGGTGAGCGTTAATGCATTTTAAAGGGGCCTCTTTAAACCTACACTTGGGTCGCAAGTTCCAAGCGCTGATCGGAGCCCCTCTTCCTACAACGCGATGGGCACCCGCACGGTGAATCCATAGAATGCTAAGAAGTTTTCTTCTCATACGTGTGTGTGCAAAAAAGTATAAAATAAAAAAATATATATAACTAAAATAATACTATATAGCAATACAATAACTATTTTAAACAAACTCAATAGTTACCAAACAAAATTAAACTTACTTTGATAAAGTATGACGACTACACTCCAAACCCGAAGGGAGCTCATCGTTGATCGCCATTCAAGATATTTCCATTCAATTAAATGTCAATTATTGAATATTTCAACTCGTTAATGTGAAATTTAAGTTAAACGCACAACAATTTCAAGTCGGTCATGAACAAATTAATAAAATTTGTCTGTAGTTGACAGCGGACATCGAGCCTCGAGGGATCGTTAGAAAGAATTTTATAAGACTATTTATTACACGGATTATTTTTAATTAAGTATTATTCTTTATGTCTTTATACTATTAACGCGTGGGTATAGGGTTTGATTCCCAGTTGCAGAATGAATTATTTTTATTTGCTTCTTTTAGAACATGATAAAGCTCTTAGTTTATTACGTGAAATTTTCTTTTTTAGCTTCACGCTTTATTCCGCATATCGCAGGGTAGGCAGAGGGAACTGCAGGAACTGTATGAACCTAGTGTTACACTCCGTTGCTTAGTTCCTGCTTCCTCCGTCCCCGCTTTCCGCCTTTTTCGAGGCATTGCGCGTTGAGTGGCGGAACTCAACGCCGCGCTTTGCCTCGTTTACCAGAGCGAAGAAAATAGAAATAGAAAAATCCATCTTCCCCGATTGGGTATCGAACCCAGAAACCGTCGCGTTACAGGCAAGCGTTGCGCCTCTGCGCCACGACGGTCCTCAATGTATTATATCAATAGGCGAAAAGCAGGGAATGTAGTCTTAACTTTGGGATCTCAAGTCTACTATGCAAGCAGCGTGCAGCTATAAAAACATTTACTTATATTTTGCTTGTATCTAAAGAATATCTTAAAGATTTTAAATGAATGAACGATGTTATTGTATGAACATTATCTTACTGTAGCGCGAAAAGAGGAAATTAGAATAACAAGTATTTAACCAGGTGCTGTGTAAAATGTGAAAATTAAATTTTATTTAATATTAATTAATTAAAAACGCTTGTCAGTAAATAATAACTTAGTCTTGCCTATCATAATCTATTTAAAATGTTTAAAATATATATAAGAAAGTTTAAAAATTGAGCTTATAGCCTTTATCTTGAAATAGAATACTAATAACAAACTTGTTTATTTCTTTCAATATTTTTAAATTCTATTATTTTAAAATTTTATTAGATTCAATTAAATTTAAGAATTATTTTTACAAAGGCTAGCAAAAATAGAAATATATCTTAAAAATAAAAAGCGACGACTCGATTCGATCATTAGAACCCAAGCTTTCAAGTTTTGATTACGCAAAGTCCAAAATTAATGGGTGCCCCCTTGAAGATGTGATAATGAAAATTTTTTTAATGCCTACTTCCTCCAAATTGAATTTTTCAAAGTACAAGGCTTTTTCATTTCGCATTACCGAAAGTAATATCTGTGATTAATTGTGGGTATCGCATTTTACTTAGAAGTTCTGATAAAGTGACTCGAGTTTTTGGAATTCCATTTATTTTGGACGCTTCATGAGATTTAGCATAAACGTCTTAAGATGGCGAGATCTTAGTGACATTGAGTGACATTCAATATTGTAAAAACAAAATAAAGTGAAACTTTGGCCTGTTACAATCTAAGTATGTATTAGGTTTAAATATTTAATTATATAATAAATTACAACGACTTTTTTACATCTTATAGAATAAAAATCAATCTCCATTATCAATAAACGGACGGCGAAAGCAGGGACTAAGCAACGGAGTGTCTTAACACTAGGTTCCCATGGTCCCTGTTCAGTTCCCTCTGCCTACCCTGCCTTGTGCGGGATAAAGCGTGAAGCTAAAAAAAAAAATTATCAATAAAAATACGCAGAGCTATAAGATTTTCGTGAATACGGTTTGTATTCACCAGCTCTAAAATATAATACTTTATCATCGTTCGGCTCCGAATATTTAGGTTCTGGTATCGCCGCGTTGTCACCTTGCGTAAGTCTCTCTTTAACTTCTCGTTTTTTGATTTTACGCCTTATCAATTGAAGTATACGACAGCAGTATATGTTTATAACAAGTATCACACCCCCTCTCAACCAGCAACAGCAAGCAGCTATGGGCAGCCATCCACCAAAATCATAGTATTTCTTTATTGTAATTTCAACACTCCATCCACTGTATCTAAGAATCATTCCCTTTGTCAGGCTTTGTTGAATGTGTGCTATGTACACTATTGCCATGGAAATGTCAAATGTGATAACAAATATAGTACTATAGAAGGTGATTGTGATAAGAATCTTTTGTATACGCCACTTTGTTATGTATTTTAGAAGTCTCAATAAAATTGCTGTGAGCATCCAAAAAAAATGTATGACCGCGCTCAGTTTAACGTACCTGAAATAAATATATTCTTAGGAGTGTTTTTAACTCATAATATTAATTAAAAATATGAGAACGAAAGAACTATTTTTAATTTTATATTAAATTTTTTAGTCTGAACCTAGTGTAAAGACACTCTGTTCCCAGTTTTCTGCCTTTTTTAGAGGGTTTGCGTGTTGAGTGACGAACTCAACACGGCGTTTTGCTTAGTAGCCAGAGCGAAGTATATGGAAATGAAAAATTCCTTCTTCCCCTAGGTGGGAATCGAACCCAAAGACCGTCGCTTTAACAGGCGCTAGGCATCTGCGCCACGACGGTCCTCAAAATCACAAATATTAACTTCTCTTATTGTTACTGTGTAATTTACTAGTTTGTGGGTTAGAATTTTACGAATATATTTATCTTCGTGACTTCCCTTCCCTTAACTTAGTTATTTCATGAAATAGAACCTTTTTGTGTCATTAAGTAAAAAAAAAACTTAAAACATATGTATATACTATACGTTCTAGTCTTAGTAGACAGTTTGGTCGAGACCGTGACGGAAGCTGGCATCCATTCAATAGGCAATATATTGAGGCCGAATGTGTCATCGTTAAATTGCAAATTACTTATAGATTTCGATGATCGCAATTTATATCCACACGCGTGCGGGTCATATAAGTACATAATTCTGAATAACTTGTCATAGTCGTAAGTGGAATATTCCGGAGTCCACACGCAGAAGGTGATTGTAGCCTGTTCCTATATAAACTATAACACCTGTAAAGAACACATTTTATTAAAAAAAAGAAAGAAGAAAAAACAAAATATAAGAAAAATCGAAGATCTAAATATATCTCGTTTGCAAAAAGTAGATTTTTGATGGATTTGAATCTACCTACTTTGCAAATTGAAACACTTTTTAATATTTTTTAATTTTAAGTAAAGCTAAATAATATTTAAAAATCTTAGAAATTCTTATTTTAATAAATAAAGTAATAACGAAGTGTTTGAGACATGAATGTCGATTGAGAAATTTGTGGGTTTAAATCTATGTTTGAGGAATCATTTAAACTATTTATATAAAATTTTCTCAAGTTAAGTACTAAATAATTATGGCATTTCGCAAAACTCTGCTTAATTTGTTTCAATGTTATTCATAAATTTCGTTATAACAACAACTAATAAAATATCAGCTTTCAAAAGAATATATATTTTCGGATTTTCATGTTTCAATTTCACCGTATATTTCCAATGGCTTTTCTAGGATTGTGTCGTAAAATAATAAGTACGTTGAAAACGATATTGCGAAAACGTTTAAAATAACTCAAATAAAAGCAACATAAGTTATTAAATGCAATCTGAAATCATCACGATATTGATATTGACAAGATTAAAAATATATTTTATAAATTGATATACATATTTGAACATACGTGTTGATTTTATTGAAAATTTACTATGTATTGTATACAATTTTTTTAGCTTCACGCTTTATGCCGCACATTGTGGGGTAGGCAGAGGGAACAGCAAGGAACTGTAAGAAGTAGTGTTCTCCGTTCCTCGCTTAGCACCTTTTGCAGTATATATTATAGATATTTCGAGTATATATTATATATAACATGTATGTATAAAGTATATTTAGTAGTTATATGAAAATAACAAACTTCCAATCATGCCAGACTTCAATTATCGATTAAATTATATATAAATTTAACATATGTAAATAAAGATTAACGATTTCAATTTAAAAATAATAATAAATCGCTTTTATAATATGTACATTTGAGACGGCGTCGTATTCCGCTTTCTAAAGAAAGTTTACTTAAACTTACAAGAGGGATACTTTCAGCCGCTGTTCAGGACTGAACTGCATTGCGGATAAATTTCAGTTTCGAACTAAATCTTTCATTTTATTTCACTATTGTGCTACAGTTTATGGAATGTCTTTTGAAGGTGAAGTTTGGTATTAATATACGCGACTGCCTCAGATTCGCGTTGCGATAACTTTTTTCTTCAAATTGCCTGACAATTTCGACTACAGTGACTGACAAGAGCTAATGTGACTGATATAATCGACATTTGCAGGAAACGTCCGATTACATAGGTTGCACGTCAGTTGTCAGCAGAATGCTGAGAACAGCGCGATTATACAATCTGACAAACCTATAACAGATAGTCTTAGATGTTGAGGCCTTAAGCTCGTCTCGTCTAAGATTGATATATGCATATAATAAATAATAAATTAATTAATTCAGACCATTGATATTGCATTTAATTGCACGACATGAAATATTGTTAAAATTAAATTCTTATTTATAAGACACGCCCATTCATTTGGCCGTATACGTATGTCAGATGCGTGTAGAAGTTAGGTTAGGTTATCTACACTAGCTTTTAAAACGAGAAGAAAACTTACATTGAAAAATAAACCAATTCGAAATCCAAGTACAATGTCGCTGTTCCTTCGGCGAAAGAGACACTTCCTCTAATGAGATCAAACTATCTCGTAACATCTTAGTTACTTAAAGCTTTAGCTTTTATTGACTTAAAAACTATTTTTCTTATAAACACTAAGTAAGTTGCAAGATTTTCGATTCAATTTTCATTTGCAAAAATTTATTACGTTGACATCTGTCAATGTCACAATGTCGCTTATATATTTTTTAAGAAAATTGCTGACATACGGTCAAAATGGCATAACTAAGGCTAATATGTAGCATTAAGTGAATTTGTTGAATGTGTATTGTAATCTTTGTAAAGATAGATACTTACATATACATACTTGTTAAGACAATTCGATATTTAGTCAACATAATAAATTAAGTAAAAAGGGGACAATGCTTATATAATTTGAAGTACCAAAAATTATTTTCCTAGTAGATATCCATACTCAAGTAATCGAACTGTTCACATTGAACACCAAGGCACGCAACTTCTGACGGCATACAGATTATTTATGGCTTAGCTCGATTCGAACTATAGTCTATAATATCAATATTTGTAGGTTAAGCGGAAATTAATAAGATTTTCATTTCCGGTTTCATCTTTTCCCCATTTAATTATTATTTACAATTTGCTATAGTTTATTTTGTGTTGTTTAGATTGTGAATTTCCTTTTTATATGTTATTACTGATTCGTCGTCCCTTTTGCTCTGTTGTTTAAACGTTTTGTATTTATCGAATCGATGGATTTAAAGTTTTTTATAATTTATGTAGTATGTATAAAATGATGTAGATTTATGAAATAATACAAAATTGATAAAGTGAAAGATCTATATATATATATATATATATATATATATATATATATATATATATATATATATATATATATATATATATATATATATATATATATATATATATATATATATATATATATATATATATATATATATATATATATATATATATATATATATATATATATATATATATATATATATATATATATATATATATATATATATATATATATATATATATATATATATATATATATATATATATATATATATATATATATATATATATATATATATATATATATATATATATATATATATATATATCTATATATGCTAAATTTATTCGGATATTTCTCAAAATTATGAACTTAATAAAATGCCAATTTATTTGAAATACCAAAATACATGCTAAATTATATAAGTGGAAGTTTTCAGAAATAGGCGCGAAAGATTTTTTGATTTTGATTTGCTTTATTTATTTTAATTACACTTCAGAGTCTGACTCTCTTCTCCTGACTGACTTGCCTGACTTATTCTATCACAGTCTATTAGGAATATTCCTAATCGACTGTGATAGAGTAACGTTAATGCTGTTTTTTTCAAATATCGGACGGGAGATATTTAATATATCATACTTTATATTACATATATCATACTTTTGTTAATGTTATTATATTAATATAAGCATATTATATATGTTTATGTAGGTACTATAATTTACACTTAAGAGGAATAATTTTTGTTGCTTTATTCGTTATAATAACAACACAAAGAAGCGTTGGGTTACGCTGTTAAACACAATATATATTGCAAAACAAAGGAGCGGGAAACTAAGCAACTTAAAAAAGTCTTGTTCTTTTAAATGCAAGGTAAAGCTGAAAACTATACAAAAACAAAACTTTTTTTTTCTAATAAAATCAAACAGCATTTTCGATTCCAATAGCTTCTCATTAAGGAGGCAATTAACTCCTTATTCCCCTAATAAAATGTTCAATGTAATTAGAAACAAGTAGTTTACAGCTCAATAGCCTCGTTTAATTAACTGGCCGTTAAATGTCTTTAACCAGACGCCAACTAGACGCTTTTACGATACTGAGAAGGCATGGCCCTTTGGTGTGTGGAAAAAGAGGCTCTAGGGACTTGAAATAAATGAGCTAATTTTTTTGTACACTTTGTATACTCCAAATGCCAGGGTAGTCAGAGGAAAATGCGGAGTTTCCAGCTTTCTGTCTTCCGAGACAAAGCGAGTTAAGTAAGGAACTTTAGTTGTTGTTAGTGCAATGGGAATGAAATAGAAATATCCGAATGGGAATCGAACCAGCGACCGTCGCCTTTCATGGTTTTGATGCATTATATTTAGTTTGTTAGAATTTTAATTCCAGTGGTAATTAAAAGTAACCCAAGTAGTTCAATGTTTAGCTAAATGTCTATTTCCAAAAATACCTTCGTTTTTTCTATATGTATATATAACTTAAAATGTTATATCAGTGCGAAATGAAGGTCGTAAATGAGTCATCTATGTGTTTGTTATTCATGAAAAGTGTATAACGTATATAAAAGGTTTTATAGTTAATTTTTGAACTATAATTTGAATACACACAAAGCTTTGGTCACTGAGTAAAAAACTGCGTAATGCAATACAAGTACGCAGTAGATTCGTACGATCCAAACGACCTTAGTATAAAGGAAACTATGATATATTAGTAACTCGCTAATCAGATCATTTTTAAGCTTTACGCCTTACTGACTGAGAGAAGTTAATATTGAAACATCTTGTCTTCAGTTTTCTGTCATAATTCGACGTTGCATGCTTAGTGACAAAAATCAACAATATATATGTAGATGTCTTCACGCTTTATCTCGTTCTTTGCGAGTTAGGCAGAGGGAACCGCAAGAACCATGGCAAAGTAGTACTCCTTTCGTGTAAAGTGGCGGAACTCAACGCCGCGCTTGCTTAGTTACCAGAGTGAAAAAATTGAATGAAAAAATCTATTCTTATCGAAAATCGAACTCACAAACCATAGCACTTACCGACAGACGTTTGCGCCACTGCATATATGCAACTATGCATATATGCAATAAATGCATTAGAATAAATAATATTTAATAGTTGAATATTTAGTTTGAAATTAACTGAAATATGTAATAATTTTTAATATTTTTTTTTCAGTTTTATTGTTAGAGTTATAACGTGGCAATATTACAATACAATAAATACGCTTTTTTTTATGTAAACTAAGTAAGTAACTAAGAAGTAAACAATAATTCTAAAAACAATTTAAAAACAGTAATGTTCGAAAAATACTAATATTATTGTGAAAAAGCGTGGGGCGCTTTGTGTCATATTTTTCGTATATTAATCAACTGAAATTATATAATGCATAATTATAGAGATTGAATATGAAAGGTGAGGAAAAAGGAATGACCAACTCAATAGGAAAGTACAATACAACTTATATAAGCCACTGTTTCTCATTCCAAGGAGAGTTACTCAGATACAAGTGAAACTAATAAAAGCGTATTAAAAAGTGCAAATGACACTGTTATTTTTAAAAGTAGAACTAGAACAAACAAGTAAAGTAAAATTGCTTAAAATACCCAAATACGTAACGTTATTGTTATGTTAAGTGCTCTACAGGCGTTAAGTAATGTCGTGTAAGACCTAAATTTAGAAGGTTATATAATAATATTACGTAGATAAAGGAATCTGCAAATGCAAAAGTTGTGGGTTCTATCCCGTTTGTGGCTATAATTGATTAATTTGATATAATTTGATGATGACAGATGGATTTTTTCTTTTTTCGTTTTCTTTGCTCTGGGAACTACGCGAAGCGCGGAGTTGAGTTCCACAACTCAACACACAATGCCTAGGAAAAGGCGGAAAGCAGGGAATGGAGTGAATGGTTTCCTACCCAGCCATGTGCGGGATAAAAATGGTGCGTAAAAGTAATTAAGGGAGTAAAGTGTAAATGTAATTAAATAATTAAGGAATTAAGCTTAAAGGCAACTTTATTTCATCGTATGGAAAACCTTTCAATTTTCTGCGAGGCATAGTATATTGAGTGGGAAAACTAAAGCCCGTTTATTTCCCAGGGCGACTAAAATAATAATAATTAGTTCTCCCCGACTAGCAATTATACCCACATACGTCTCTTTTAGTCATGTTTATATCCATGGATTATACATCCATCCAAGTCATAATGCATAGTTGGTTTCCACTCAAAACACAATGCCTATGCAGATGGTAAAAAGAAGAGTAGAATAGGTTATTTGGCGTTTAATATATATATATATATATATATATATATATATATATATATATATATATATATATATATATATATATATATATATATATATATATATATATATATATATATATATATATATATATATATATATATATATATATATATATATATATATATATATATATATATATATATATATATATATATACTTTTTACGAGGTAGTGTAGGGATATGGGCAAATTAAAATATTTATTTTTACTTTTAAAGTATATTGTCATTTTCGAGTTTCGTAAATTAAATAATAAATCAATGCTATTCGAATTTGAAATTACTATGTTTATGATAATAATTAAATTGCATCTAAATGTTAAAAATTCCATGCTTACTTCAATAAAGTATGATAAATCACTGTAGAGCCCTTATAAAACGTTTTTAAAATGTTAAAATGCTGAAGCTTGTTTAAAAAATCGTCGCCCATTTAAATACTTAATTTGAATAGCATTCATTTAGGAGATTTATGCACTTTCATTAAAACAGTTGCACGTAAGCGGAGCTCTGGTATTGGGGCACTGTGTACACGAAAATTGGCGCTCGGTCTTCATTTCTGTATTGCAAACGCGCAGTATAAGCCATATTGCGAATATCGTTTTCGGTTTCGAATTGAACTCTCTGTAGCTGAGATCCTGGCAACAAAACGTAATATGCGCCCTGAGAATTGATCACTTCAGCATCCTTCTTTGGCTGCTCCTCCAAGTTTTCCTTCTGTTCTTCTTTTTTAGGTTCCTCGACGTTTTCTACTTCTTTATTTTCTTGAGGATCTTCTTCTTTAGGTTCATCTTCTTTAGATGCACCGTATTCTTGAGGAGGGGAGTATGTGTTGAATGGTGCTCCGTAGCTGTCAGCAGGGACTCCGTAAACGTTTGCTGGAGGAAACTCCCGCCGTGAAGGAAGGTCGAATGCTTTAGATGGTCTGAATCCAGCTGCTGGATAAGGAGCATCTCCCTCAACTGCTTGACTGTCTTCTTGCCTTTGGAATCTGAACCTCTCTTGTCTGTACGAAGGTGGTTCTGCGACCGCCACGGCTGCCAATAACAGAATTAAGATGAAAGTGTTCATTGTTGTGCGTTTGGATGCTTGCTACTGAATGATGCTGTGCCACATACCCTCACCGCTTATATACTTATCCCAAGATAGGTTGTTTCCGATTTGTCCGGATGTGTCATCTCCATCGATATTCCGTTTGAGTGGATCGTGACATTGGCCTCCTAAGTGGTGATCAGTTGTGTAACGACCCCGATTAGGTGAACCTGTCATTGTTCATTGCGCGTACGTGACACGCCTCCCAACTGTGAACTTACGAAAATGCCTAACGAGGTATTTTAATATTCATGACTCGTGGAGAAATCGCTTTCTTTCACCGCAACTAATTAGGTTTCGCTGGTAACCGAAGAGTTTTGGTAAATTATACCTGATAACAATTTAAATGTTGACACCGTACAGCACAATGGATGCTTTAATTTATGTATTGAGCGTTTTGCGTATAATAATACTGCGATTTTAATTGGTAATATAAGTTTAATTATGTCACGTCCATATATATGTTGTTATAATTTGTTACTTTTCGTTTGTAATTTATATTATTTTAATTCGTTTGTGATGTTTTAGTTAAATATGTATAATAATTAAACATAACGTTTGTTTATTTAAACTTTATGTTGTACATAAATATATATGAGTACATTAAAAATGCAAATACCTCGAAGGTGTTATATTATGCTGACAAAAATTACAAAAAAGGTTTACATTTTTTATGCGATCGTAATAATAAATGTGTACCTCACCTCACATTTTTAAAATATGACACGATAATAAAAAAAGACTCGCGCTAACTTCGCAGCATTCATTACGTACCCGATATGGCCGCCTGACGTTTAATTAGGCGGGGAAATGGTGATACACGTTAGAGCACAGATGATAAATAACTTTGTTTGTTACGAAGGTTTTAATCCATATTTCATTTATTGCTTTCGTTCAGGGATTTCTTGTGTATTTTAATTTAATCTATATGTAATTTGTTTTATATTATTTTGTTTTGATTATGCGTATTGAAGTTTTGAAAGTTTATATTTATTTTATATCAGCTTTGTTTTGTTATCAGCAGCTGAGGTATGTAGCCCTAAAAATCGTAATAAGTGTTTTTTTTCAAGTAACAGACACAATAATATATAAGGCGATTAACAATATATACATTAAAAGAAAAATAGACTTAAAAAAATTTTACACATAATTAAAATTTGATTTGAAACTTGCGCCTCTTGCGAACTGTGCAAGGGCTCAAACCAGTAATCTATTCTTATATGCTTTATACAATTTATTTCGTTGTTAACATCTTTGTAGGGTGATTTTTTATAAATTTCCGTTACCTAAAACATTACTACAAAGAGCAATCGTTTGATTTCGTTTCTTTTCTATAAGTATATTTTTTATTTTTAGTGTGGATTAAGACTTTAAAAATCATAAAAGTAAGTTAAAATGGATTTTTAAACAAATTTCCCTTTCTTTTAATTATTTTATTAATTTAAATGGTTTTTACTTATATAAAGTCTATATAAAAATATTATTTTTATAAAATCTTTATTAAATATCACTGATATACATTTTCGAAATAAAATTCAAAGTTTAAAAAGTCATATTGATGTGCTCGGGTAGTATAGTTTTCTATAAATCATAGCATAACGCTTCATATAAACTGTATACTTATTTTTTAATAACACTCTTCCATATTATTTATTTTAGGTATACGTAATGCCTATTAAAGAAAAAAAGGTAGAGAATTATAATATCCACTGTCAGAAGTCAAATATTTTGATAGTACTATCATATCATTTTAAATCCTAAACAAACAAAATTAACATGTAAAAGATACAATTATCCTCATTTCTTAATATATATTAAATTATTGAAGCGAATCACGATTCTATGTGACATTACGGTCCGAAGGCTCTAACGTTAGAGGTCCCTTCCTCTTAATCAAATTCTGCTGAGGTCGGCCCAACTATTTAAGCTTTGGTTTTTAGCATTAGTATGTATGTACGTAGTTCAGGTCACTGCTAACATTTTAATATAAATAGTAATTTTAGGATTTGCCCTATTAAAATTTTACAAACTTGTATAAAAAGGTTTTATTATTTTTTTTGAGCTTTCGGCTGTGCCTCAAAGAATCTGTGCCTCAAAATAAAAAAATAAATAAATACGTTGTCCTTCTGTCCGGTGCTTGAGTTTGTAAAAACATTTTTTTCACATTTCGCTTTTTTGGATATATTACGTGATAATATGCTAATTGGTCGTACTAAGTCGTGCATTTTATGTAATTAAAGTAATAAAACATTGAGGATCGTTGTGGCACAGAGACGTAGCGTCTGTTGGTAAAAGCGACATTTTGTGTGGTCGATTCTAACACGGAGAGGATAAAATATTTCATTTCCATTTTCATCGCTTAAACAACTAGACAATCTTGGCGTTGAGTTCCGCCACCCAAGACGCAATGACTCAAAAGACTTCCCACGGTTCCTGTGGTTACCTCTGCGTACTCTGCTATGAGTGGGATAATGTGTTGAGCTTAAAAACAAAAAGTTAATCTGGGTCTTTTTTAAACATGAAACAAATATGTATATATATTGGTTCATAACCTACATTTATATTTTACTTTTCGTAATGTACGACCTCGTTTAGAAATAATCGCTTAATATAATTATCGCTTAATTCTGCAGAATCCTGGTCTTAAATATGCTATCGCTATCTCGCTTTCCTTCTTTCGAGGCAATGCGCAATGAGTGGCAGATATCAACGCCGCGCTTTCCCCTCAATGCCGAGACTTATTCATGTGTATGTCAATTTCTAAGGCTTTTTTATTTTTTAGCAAACCTTTGGTAAAGAGCACAACGATTCCGTTGTCTTACATATTATTAAAGAATAACAATTAAAACTTGAATGTAATTATGAATAAAGCATTAATCTCATTGATTCAAATTATGGTTCAATCGTTAGGTTAGATAGGCTATTGTTGGAAAATGATAATTTTTATGTGACCTAATAAAATTAAAAACATTATTTACTATCCTAGAATTTCTTGTTTATTTTATACGATATTTCGCACAACAGAAAATATAGAGGACCAGAGACCAGTCGTGGCGCAGAGGCGCAACGTCTGCCTGTAACGCGACGGTTTCTGGGTTCGATCCCCACTCAGGGAAGATGGATTTTTCTACTTCCATTTTCTTCGCTCTGGAAACTAGGCAAAGCGCGGCGTTGAGTTTTGTCACTCAACACGTAATGCCTCAAAAAAAGGCGGAAAGCGGGGACGGTGAGAGCACGGACTAAGCAACGGAGTGTCTTAACACTAGGTTCCCACTGTCCCTGCAGTTCCCTCTGCCTACCCTGCCATGTGCGGGATAGAGCGTGAAGCTAAAAAAAATAAATAAAAAAAAATTATTTGCGCAGACGCTGACGCAATAACTACCCTGTTCTAAGTGGGTAATACATGAAACTAAATTAAAAAATATCAACTGCAATTAGCGCAGGAACGTTCGTCATGAAGATCTTTCCGAGAAGCCTAATTCCAATACTAGGTGGAACAAAGCCTGTGATAGTGATAATGAAAGGCTTTACATTTTTTTGCGTGATAGTCAAATTCGAAGTTATAGCTTCGCTTTACTTCACTTCCGCTTTATACTATGTTTGCATTTTGCATGTAGAGATGTGGAACTAAACACCGTGCGTAGTTATATAACGGAAATCGAACTCAAAATTTCAAACTTTTTTTTATTCACGTTTATAGTCACTTGGCTTTCATAATTTTTTTACAATGTTTTTTAATTCTTTTCAGACAGCAATTATTCATAATTCTAATTTATTTTAAATGTTTTTACTCAAACAACTCAATTACTTGCTTACGTCGATACCAGATGTTGGAAATTTTAATTAGACGTATTATTTTTTAGGCAATTTGTCAAATTATAATATTTTTTTTTACTTTCACAAATCTGAGGACTTCCGCCACTCAACACGCAATGCCTCGAGTAAGGCGGAAAGCAGGGACTAAGCAAAGGAGTGTCTTAACACTAGGTTCATATGGTTCCTGCAGTTCCCTCTGCCTACCCTGCTATATGCGGGATAAAAGCGTGAAGCTATAAAAAAAATCTTCTATACCCTAGAACAAATTAGAATGACCAACGACCAAATAAAGAACTTCTGATTGCAACTTTATGATTTTTTAGAGATTGACACTTTGTAGATTATAACATCGAATTCGAATATTTCACGTTTGAGATTGGAACCCATACATGTTTTCATATGACACGCATGTACTGATCCATAACGGCGAAAAGTTTCATGACGTTAATAATTAATGACTACATCATTTTAAGTAAGTAAAGTATAATTTTTAGACAATTTGTAATAAAACTTAACAAAATCTATATGAAAAGTAGAGATGTTACACAATATTATAGCAAAAAAGCTCTTATCAAAAATATATTATACAATATACTAATGTTCAATTTATATTCATCATGCAAATTATTCGGAGCTACACAAACATAGTTACAATAATTATTTTATTTTATTTATACGCATATTGTTTGTTAACAATTAATCTATTGTTATAGCATATTTTAAAATATTTTATGTATTGAAATTTAGGAAGCAGTTATTTTTTTAGGGAAATAAGTGAACGAATTCTCGCTTTAATTATGTCAATATGGCTATTTGGTTCACAAATTCAAATTCAAATTCAAATTCAAATAATTTTATTCAAAATGAGAATACATGATTCATTTTTTGAACGTCAAAAACACTACCACCGGTTCGCTAAAGTTAATGCCTCAGACCTGAGAAGAACCGGCGCAAGAAACTCAGCGGGACTTTTCTTTTTTTTTTTTTTTAAGTAGTCAATATTTTTACATTAATTCATTTTGATAATGACACATTTGAAACAGACTGGAGCGAGCATCTCATTCCCAAGGTGTGTTGTCATTTAAAAAATCATTAATCAGGTAATAACCTTTAACACACAAACGTCTTTTCACAATTCTTTTTAATTGTGATATAGAGCATTGTGGATATACACATTTGTGGATACAATGTCTTTATATATTTTTATTGCTACAAATAATGTCGTCTGTCCGTAAACGCATCGGCATTTGTTCGATTGCCGCGGAGGTGGATTATTTCATTCCAATTTTTTAATTTTTGCAACTAGGCAAAGCGCGGCGTCGAGTTCCTCCACTATATACGGAATACCTCATAACTCTTGGTTTTCATGGTCACTGTGGTTCCTTCTGCCTATCCCGCTAATAGCAGGATAATGTGTGAAGTTAATAAAATGTCTACTTTTCTATAAGAAATGTATTAAAATTAGATAAATTAAGTATGCTTACACTAGATTTTTCTATGACGTGTTATATGGAAATAAATCCACTCCAGACTCTACGGGATCTTGAGAAAAAACTGATGGGATCTAAGTAGACGTACAAGTAGGTATTCATAATTTCATCTTTGATATTATACTTTACTCAAAACTTGTATTATACTTAGTGATGTAACATTAGCGATACCACGCGAACCATATAAATTCGAAGCGTAATTTAAATTTAATTTTAAATATTTTAATACCACACATATCGGATTAAGGAGAACGAGTCTAGGGTTAAGACACTATGTTTCTCGCCTTTCGCAGACATTGCAGGAATAAATGAAAATATCCCATTCTCCCCGAGTGGGATTCGAACCCACGGCTGTCTCATGTACAATAGACCAATGTGACATTTACATTTCATAATTACAAAGAGCTAAACGTATATTGGTGGAAAATTACTTTGTTTTACTATGTATATATTTCTCGTATGAATAATTCCTTGGAAAGATATGAAACAAGCGTGTAAATGTGTTGTATACAATATTGGCTTGATGTTGTCATTTGTTTGAGCTCCGAAAGAAACCACATTCTTGGAATATATTGGCTTTTCGATTTGGTTTTCCAAGCTTGTTCTTGTTTATAATATATATATATATATATATATATATATATATATATATATATATATATATATATATATATATATATATATATATATATATATATATATATATATATATATATATATATATATATATATATATATATATATATATATATTTTATATATATATATATATATATATATATATATATATATATATATATATATTGCTCACCGTCATATAGGCTTCCCACTGCGCTGCGTTTATCTCTTTATCTCTATACGATATATCCTCGCACCTAGCAGAGAAAACTTAGTGTTAAGATACTCCGTTCTCCGTTTCCTGCCTTTCAAAGTATTGCTTGTTTAGTGGCGAAGTGCCAGAGTGAAAAAATGGAAATTAAGTAATATATTGTTCTCTAGTGGGAACAAAGTCCACAAACTATTATATTGATGGGCAGGCGCTGGTATGGTATAGTATTGGTAGGTAGATAACGTGTCAAAATTTCCAATTATTATATTTTCTAAGTATTTATATTTTGTAAGTATTTGGTAATATTGTACTAAAATGTTATGATACGATACCAGTTATTTAAGCTTACATACCAAAATGAGATATTTCTAGAATATATTAAAAATATTTTGAATGCTTCAGTGTTTTATTAAAGATCTTACGTTATTAGCTTCACCTTATTCAGGGAAAAATTTAGTTGTATGGAAAATGAAGTTATGAAACTTTAGAGAATTCTGCAGACTCCAGAATTTCTCGTTTATTTTACTATTTTTCACTAAAACACAAAAAACAACTATTTCATCTGACTGTTTTTTCTGTATTTTCAGGCAAACAACATATAGGCTTTTTTCGAAAATCGAAATTTTCGCGAAACTTTCACGTTTTTCTACCACTCGGATGAAATATTGCATATAAAATCATTTTTTTCAGCTGAGTCTCAAAAAAACAACAATGTAGACGCCGCTAGAGCTGTTGACTTTAGCGGCCACTTAGCAGTTATAATAAGTATATAATGCCTAAACTAAAAATGCGTAAAATAAATAAATACAAAGCAACGGTTCATTGTTGGTTCGATCTCAGCACCACCAACTAATTCTAAGTTGATAAGAAATCTTATATCTTAGATTATATATATATATATATATATATATATATATATATATATATATATATATATATATATATATATATATATATATATATATATATATATATATATATATATATATATATATATATATATATATATATATATATATATATATATATATATATATATATATATATATATATATATATATATATATATATATATATATATATATATATATATATATTCATTTTCCAAGGAAAATAGAAACATTAGAAATTTCTAAAAGCCTAATTACATATCGTGTTCAATATTTGAATTTAATAAGCATTGTTGTGACATGCCTGTTTAAGGCCTTGCTCAACATTTGGCGCCTCGTCTCTTGTAGTCGTAATATAATTTCAATTAATTATCGTTTACAAGAGCATTATATTTCACCACTTAAAGAACCTTTTTCTTGAGCTTAGTAATTGTAAACGAAGTTGATGCTTTTATTATTTATCGCACAAAATATAATAAGATAAGAAATATTAAGAAACGTTAAAAATTTATATCTGAATTAGAACCTGCGTCTCTTAGATACTGTTCCAGAGCTTGTCAGCATTTAAACTATATGCTACTATTCAACTAACTTCGTTAAAACTTATATATTATATTTGTGATAGCTTATCAGTATCAGTCTGGCAGTATCAATTAAATAAATACTAAGGCCATATTACTGGTTTTTTTTTATAAATTTTATCTGAAAAATGTACTTCTGGATCTTTAATAAAGCAATTAGATGTATTACGACACATTCTGTGTGAGTACTTATTACATTATAACTTTTGCCTTGTGCTTATTGCACGACCTCATCTTCTTAACCTCTGCATACCCTACTGCTTCATATATGACTTTTACGTGACCTTCCCCTGATATTATCAATACTTTATTATGGGAAAGTCATATTCACATATTTTTTTGGGATAAATTGTAATAACCCAGTAATAGGACATTCCTTTTCAAATTTCAAGCTATTTTAAATATCACATTTCGTGTAAAAACAAAAATATCTTAAATATATTAAATCTCTTAGTATGGCTTAACAACGCATGTACACCTGCACTACAAGCATCATTGTATTCAAATGGTTTAAAAAAGGAGATACTATTATCAACACCTAGATTTTTTTATTTTAAAAATTCTCTTTTAAAAGAGCTGAGGCGGTTCCAGCTTGTCAGAATCTGATGGTGAAATCACAGGAATAAAGAGTAAATCATTCGCAGTTGTATTAAATAAATTTATTCAAAATAAAATACAATATTTTAATTTTTGAACGTCAAAAACATTACCACTAATTCACTAAAGTCTATGTTCCAGACTGGTTTATTTATATAGTCATATGATTTTACAAATTAATTGTGAAAAATGAACGTTTGAAAAATAATGGAGAAAGCGTTTCATTCAGACCAAGCAGGTCATTTAAAAAAATCATTAATTACTTATAACCTACAATACATGAATGTCATTTCACATTTTTTGGAATTGTGATATAGAATATTGCTGGATTTGTTTTCTGGTAATCTTGCTTATTACGATGGGAAACACAACTCTTCATAATAAAAATATTAGTAATTATTATTTAAGATATTTTGTAAATTATATATAATAACAATAATGTATAATAAAAAAATATCGTTGCAATGGCGGGTTTATTTCTAAGAGAAATCAATCTCTTCCAGCCAACCACTGAAAGTGGATATTTACATTTTTATTTTAATAAAATCATAATTAGAATGTTATAATGTCTTCAAAGATTAAAACTTAATTTAATTGTTCTGACAATGAAGTAAATGTTTTTTGAAAGACAGTATTGATTGACTTCTTTGGATGGGATTAAGGTTATTTCATATACTGAGAGTGCAAAGTAAAGCAAAAATAGTAAAATTAGCGTGTATATTAAACATATTTAAGTGTTTACTTCGTTCTATATAAATATACAATTTAAAACTACTTCCAAATGCGTTTGACGAAGCATTGGTACCAAAGTCAAAGTTGTTCCGTTGATAGACCTAAGTTATAAAATGAACTGAACAACTTGTTTGCTTAAGCGACCGAACATCGATAAACTAGTATACTTCAAAGTAGAACTTTATATCGTTTTAGTATTAGCTGTTAGACTGGTATTATATATATATATATATATATATATATATATATATATATATATATATATATATATATATATATATATATATATATATATATATATATATATATATATATATATATATATATATATATATATATATATATATATATATATATATATATATATATATATATATATATATGTATATATATATATGTATATATATATATATATATATATATATATATATATATATATATATATATATATATATATATATATATATATATATATATATATATATATATATATATATATATGTATATATATATATATATATATGTATATATATATATATATATATATATATATATATATATATATATATATATATATATATATATATATATATATATATATATATATATATATATATATATATATATATATATATATATATATATATATATATATATATATATAATATAATATTTTTAAATTTATATTTAAATTTGAACTTGGTATTCGCAGGGTAACAAATACGTATATGGGTTATAGGTATATGGTTTACGCATGCATTTAAGAGCTTAAACTAAAAGTTGATTTCGCAAAAGAAGATTGTCCTTACATTTTCAAACGTTATATAAGCCTAAGTTGAATAATAATATAGAATATTGTATATTACTATGCATAGCATAAATTACTTAAGAAAAGCTCTTCATACGCTTCATAATCATGAACTTAATGAATATAATTTTCTAAGTAAATATTAATCTAAGTTATATTTTCAACACTTACAAGTTTCTAACCGTCAATATGTCGGCTTACTACAAATTTTCACTTCGAATCAAGCTTTAGTATCGATATTCATGTTTACGTTGTTCAATGTTACCTTTAGTTAAATGTATAGGTGCATATATTCTAGATTTTTTACAGCTTCGTGCTTTATTCTGCACATGGCAGGGTACCGCAGGAACCGGGGAAACCTAGTGTTAAGGCACTCTGTTCCCTGCTTTCTGCCTTTTTCGTGAAATTTTGCGCGTTGAGTGACAAAACTCAACACCGTGATTTCCATAGTTGTCAGAGTAAAGAAAATGGAAATAAAAAATCCATCTCGCCTGAGTGGGAATCAAATTCATAAACCGTCACGTTTATAGGCAGAAGCTATGCCTCTATGCCACGATGGTTTTCTAGTTTTTTTGTTATAAATTTAACAATAACTACTCTAATCTCTTGTTATAAATTTAAAAAAATCTACTCTAGTTTTTACTTTTTTTCACTTTTTGTGAAAAAGACACGCTTTTGACAACTGACACTCGTACAACATATTGCACATAGCCATTTTTTCAAATATACCTAAAACGTTAATTTTAGACACAAAACATTTAAGCGAAGCGAAAATTTCTGTATAAACTCCTCATTAGTAAGTGGTGAAAAGGATAATTGTGCGAGTGTTTAAATAAAATGTGAACAATACGGGCGTTTGTTCGTTACTCCAAGCGGAAAAAGAAGAAGGAAATAATTATCATAATTGAATCATTCCACCAAATGCTGTATAATCTTATATAAATGGTGAAAACGGGTCAAGAGTTCAACTTAAACCACTACATAGAGGTGTTTTTACGATTCTTGCCATATTATATATTATTGTGACTAAATTTACAAATATTAATATTTAAAGCTTTTTAAGCTGTTTACTGCAATGCTTAAAGCTTTTTACTATATTCATGTTATGTGTTGTATTGTTTACTTAAAAAACATCAAATCACATGATTAGTTCCAGAGATTTTTTATTTAAATAAAAAATAACAAAATTTTCAAGGTTTTTAACTTCAATAATATAATACATAACACTATTTGTACACTGTCGTGGCACAGAGGCGTAACGTCTGCCTGTAAACGCGACGGTTTGTGGGTTCGATTTCTACTTTGGGAATATGAATATTTCCATTTTCATATCGCTTTGGAAAATAGGAAAAGCTTGGCGTTGAGTTCCGTCACTCAATACGCAACGTCTCTAAAAACGTGGAAAAAGAACGAAGTGTCTTAACACTAGGTTCCCATGCTTGCCCTCTACCTACCCTACCATGAGCAGAGTAAAGTGAGAACCTAAATAAAAATATCAAAGTGTATCTCTAAGTTCTACACATAAATAACACAAAGGAAGTATAAAATAAATGAATTAATAAGAGACAAAAGGATTTTTATTTTATTTTTCCTATAAATAAAAAAAAACATAAAATATACCTAAATAGGTTAAGTAAATGAGTGTATTTCATAACAAAGGACCTACAAACTTGAGGGGTACCCAAAAATAGATCTTCATTATACTAATGGCCTCCCCTGATTAGCGGCGTGGTTTCTTACGACGCTCTTTCATTTGATCTGACCCGAGATGTTAACTGGATTACTTGTGTACAGTGTATATATATTTTAACTAAATTAAATATTGATTTCATTAAAAATTTAAAGAGCTGTGTAAGTGATTTTTTTAAATTAATATTTCATTATCAAAAGAATTAAACAAGTTTGCGACATATTTTTTTTCCAGGCTGCATGTAAAAAGTTAATATACTTATGAAACCATAATATGATAATAAGAAAAGTAAGACCAAAATTTGAAAAAAAAATACAAACAACACTATTTAAAGAAAAGTATTTAATAAAAATTCTGCGAGTGAAAAATGTTACTCATATGAAACCTATGAAAATCAATTGCTGGTTTTTAAGAACTAAAGATTTCTAAGAGAAATAAATCCAATACTTACATACATACATATTTATCTTCTACTAAGTTACAAATCGCAAGTAACAAGTTCTCATCTTATTAGCTGCAAAATTTCAATGAAAACTAAACGCAAAATAACAAAAACATATCTTATAACATTCAAAAAGTAAAGTGTCGTACAAAAATATTGCAATGAATAAATTAAGCTAATTCTCAGGTAATGAAATACTGACTAACATAATTAGATTTCATCCGAGAAGTGCTGGATAGTTTATCTTTAAATAATTCTCTATTTTTACGTATTTATTTTTATATATAATAGGCAGAGAGAATCTCGAGTTATTATAAATAATATTCTCTCTCATCTCTATTATCTCTGCTCTTTTTTGTGATATAAAACGTATATGAATTTTAATGCAGTGCATTAAGAACGCATGGCTTAGTGGTCAGAGCATTTAGTCGATTTCCAACAAGCACGGGTTCGCAACCTTTTTTTTTATACCTTCACGCTTAATTCCACACAGAGCAGGGTAGGCAAAGGAAACGGCGGGAACCGTGAGAACCTAGTGTTAAGACACTCCATTCCCTGCTTTCCGCCCTTTTCGAAGCATTGTGTTTTGAGTGGCGGAACTCAACTTTAGTTCGTTGCCAGAGAGAAGAGTATAGAAATGGAAAACCCATAGAAGAGTATAGAAATGGAAAACCCATCTTTCCTGATTGAAAAAACTTGCTGCTTTCAAATTTTTATACTTTTTATTTATTAAGTATTTTTTCTATCCTTAGTGTTGACTGACACTTTAGAAATCATGAAACCACTCAATTATTTTTTTCTAGCTTCACCCTTTATCCCGCATATTGCAAGGTAGGCAGAGGGGACTGCAGGAACTATTTGAACCTAGTGTTAAGTCACTCCGTTGCTTAGTTCCTGCTTTCTCCGTCCCCACTTTCCGCTTTTTTTGAGGCATTGCGTGATGAGTGGTGGAACTCAACGCCGCGCTTTGCCTAGTTGCCAGAGTGAAGAAAATGGAAATAGAAAAATCCATCTTCCCCGAGTGGGAATCGAACCCTCAAACGCTACCGCCTCTGCGCAACGACGGTCAAAATATTAAAATATTTGCTATTTACATATATACAATTTCATATTTATAATTTGCTTATAAGTTTGCTTCCTGATTCATGATTCGGAAGAACAGGGAGGAAGACATAGCAGTGATGCGTGAGTATGACAATAAGTTCCGCCGAAAATAGTGAACGGAGAAACTGTCTCTCGAGAAAGCATAACACTATTTATTTATTTAAACTTATAAATTTAAGTGTATTTATTTATTAAAACTTTTAAATTTTACTATAAACAAATATATTTACGATATAATAACATTCAGTCTTATTTACAATTGTTATAAAATTGCTATGCAAACGGTACTTTTAAGTTTAGAAAAAAGCTTGCAAAAGCAGCACATCGTTTGTTCACAAAACACTTGAAGCGGAACGCTTTTAAGAGGAAAACGTGCGAAAACGTGGCCTGGATTTGATTTTAAAACGTCTAATATATATAAATAAATTACATGTGTACTGTGTGTTCAGAATTTATTAAATATTAATTTAAAATAATTTATATATTAAAAAATTATTAAAATATGATGAGTTTGCTTGATTATTTGTTTCAACAAACTAAGCTCAATGGTTTACTTTTAATGCACCACCCATTCTTATACAACTCCTTCATCCAAAACTTGTCTGAAAGGAATAAGGTCGCCTTACTGGATTTTTTTAATTTTTTTGATTTAGTTAGTAATATTTTTGATTTAGAATAGATTATTATTATTATCTCAGGAACACATAATGGTTACAAATTGAATTGATTTTATTGAATAGTCCATTTATTGACCACTGCTATAGGCTATATAACAGTAACCTATGATTAGTAAGAGTGGAGCAGTAGTAAAAAATATTGTGCTCCAAGCGACGGGGTTGTCGCGAAGTGACAGCCGCTAGTTATTAATAAGGCTTGTATTTTTTAATTATTATTTATATTTAAGTTATTACAAAAGCTTAATTCAAAACATGAAGGACTGAACTGTGCTAAACTGTGTTAATATTGTGATCTGTGTTACTTAATGAACTGTATAACGAAAAATACAACTCATACAACCGTCCCGGGACTTTTAACTATCTTCAATACCGTGGCGGTAAGTCGAGCCCAAGAGATTTAAAAGTAACACTTAAAATATTAAAACATCCACTGAGCTATCGTGGTATCCAACCAGAAATATTTATTTATTTCTACATAAACAAATTTGTAGTTAATTTCTCTAGTGTTGTACTTTTATGATTAAAATGATGAATGACCGTCGTGGCGCAGAGGCGCAACGTCTGCCTGTAACGCGACGGTTACTGGGTTCGATCCCCAGTCGGGGAAGATGGATTTTCTATTTCCATTTTCTTCGCTCTGGTAAACTAGGCAAAGCGTGGCGTTGAGTTCCGCCACTCAACACGCAATGCCTCGAAAACGGCGGAAAGCGGGGAATGAGAAAGCAGGGACTGAGCAACGGAGTGTCTTAACACTAGGTTCCCACGGTCCCTGCAGTTCCCTCTGCCTACCCTGCCATGTGCGGGATAAAGCGTGAAGCTAAAAAAAATTTTTTTGAATATTTAGAAATAAACTATTTTGTTAAAAATACACAATATAAATATTTTTATCTTTTTGTTTTATAAAATTAGGCAGGTTTTTCAATTCTATGCATATCACTATGAACTTAGCATTTAGTCAAGGATCTCAAGATTTTTAGGATCAGAATAAGAAAGGCTAATGTGGCGGAGTAGGTTTTGAGTGATTGTAATCGTATTGCTTGCTTCCTGCTAAGGGAAATGACGCTCTGCTATAACGATGCGGCGTTGAAATTCACCACCCGATACACAATATATAAGTCAAAATACGACAACGGAGTATTTTGATAATGGGTCTATGAACAGTGGCGTCTATCGTTACGTTAAATACTAAAATTATGATTTTTTTTTATTTTATTTCCTTTAGTAACAAAATTATAGTGCAACGTTGAGTTCCGCCACTGAACCTGTGAGTGTTGTTACACTATAATATCTCCTTCTCCTGTTCTGCAAAAATATATGATATTTTTTGGGCAATTAATGTAATTAATAGTACTATTGAATAAATACAAATCACAATTACTATTTTATTTAACAACTAGAATGCAATATTTTATATATATTTTAAACAAAAATATATATATATTTATATATATATATATATATATATATATATATATATATATATATATATATATATATATATATATATATATATATATATATATATATATATATATATATATATATATATATATATATATATATATATATATATATATATATATATATATATATATATATATATATATATATATATATATATATATATATATATTTAAAATACAAAGTTTAGTATAAACTCGTTACTATGTTCACGAACATATATTTTATATTTATAAGCACTAGAGCGCGCTGCCGATAATAAACATTGTATAGAATATCGATTTCTCCTAACCGACTCTACACTCTCGACATATATATATATATATATATATATATATATATATATATATATATATATATATATATATATATATATATATATATATATATATATATATATATATATATATATATATATATATATATATATATATATATATATATATAAGCAGGGACTAAGTAACGGAGTGTTTTAACACTAGGTTCTTATGGTTCCTGCAGTTCCCTCTGCCTACCCTGCCATGTGCGGGATAAAGCGTGAAGCTATATATATATATATATATATATATATATATATATATATATATATATATATATATATATATATATATATATATATATATATATATATATATATATATATATATATATATATATATATATATATATATATATATATATATATATATATATATATATATATATATATATATATATACAAAATTCTTTTGGAGTTAGGATAATATTAGTCATAAACTTTCTGCTACATAACTTATAGGAAAGTAATGTATTTACTAACCATATAATTTTTCATCGAAAACAATTTAACGTTTCATAAAAATACAACAGAAGTCATTGAAATGGCGCATACATTAGTATTAAGCATCTCTATTTGTCTCTATTGTTTGCGCTCAGACGACAGCGCTGCTATCACTCAATCAAATATAGGCATATCGTTTCGAACAAACATGGCTTTGGCTTTGCAAATAGAGTTTAGATCCTCAAATAATTAATGCAAGCTCTTAAAGCTCAGCTGTATAATTTTGATATACGCTTACTTAGCTTGGCTTTGTTTTCAACTACGTCGGTATGCATAAATATTTACATAATGAATTTATTACTTGTATATTTATTATAATTATGTATGGAATAGTATATAAAGAATAGAAACACACGCAGAAAAAAGTGACATTCTCTGGTTAGGAAAGCCAGTCGTAGAGTTTCAAAATGTTTTGAATTTGGGCAGTTACTTCAGAATGGAGAATATTTAACAAAAAGTTACTTTTTTTTAAGTTAATTTATTTGTAGAGATAATTTATAAATCAATTACATTAGCTTCACGCTTTATTTCGCACATACCAGTGTAGTCACCCCTCTGACCATTCCCACCGCTTTTCGTCGAGACTAGATCTAGGTCTCTGTGCCACGACGGTAACACACGTAAAATTTAATATATTAATATTGAATAATTTTTTAGTTTCACTTTCTATTTACCCTATCTAATGATATGTCAATAAGAACTGATTGGAGAGAAATTACACTTGGAAACAAATTATGCTATAGCAAAACAAATATAGTATTTGCATATTTATTTGCATTTCTGCAGAAGTGGGCTACTCGCGCAATCTATAACCTACATCCAAAAGATTCCTTAAGACAAAAATTTAAGGAAATAAATGTAATGACCGTTGCATCACAGTATATTTTTGATAATTAAATGTATGTAAAAAAAAATATTAACGATTTTACCAAAATTGGTGATGTACACAATATTAATACAAGAAACAGGCATAAACTTACCGCGCCTGTAACTAGACTAAATCGCATCCGCAGTTCTTTTATGGGACAGTCTGTATGCTTCTACAATAGGATCTCAGAAAACGTCCAAGATTGTTCTATATCACAATTTAAAAAAGTTATGAAACGACGTTTGTGCGTTAAAGGTTATTATCATATTAATGATTTCGTAAATGATAACACACCTTGGGAATGAAATGCTCACTCCAGTCTAGTTCAAGAGTATCGTTGTCAATAATAGGAATTGTGAAATTGTAAATACCTAGAAAATTAAAAAAAAAAAAAAAAAGCAGATTAAGTCCCGCTGAGTTTCTTGCGCCGGTTCTTCTCAGGTCGGAGGCATTAACTTTAGCGCTTAATCTTCTATATAAAAAATAAATAGAAATATTGTTCGTACATTAAATATTTTAATACAAAAATAATTAAAAATATGTATTAGAAAATCACTAGTACAAATTGTTATTAAATTCACTCTGTGTTAAAAATAAGTTTATAAATATAATAACGAGTGAAATCGACTTGTTTTCTTATTAAGTGTAAATATTAAAAACATCTGTACAACTTAGCCTAGTAGTAGCCTATATTTTTTAAAACTAATGTACCTTATTTAATTTTATAACATAAAATTATGTTCAACATTGAAAATCCGTAAGTGCTCCTTCACACGAAACAAGGAGATTCCTCAACTTCCTTCTAGAGCTTTCAACTAGAGAATTCTACGTAATAATTTTCATATACATATGTATATATGTGTATATGTACGTGCTTTTACAGAACTGTTGAGATTTTATGAATTTATTTTGTAGTTCGGAGAAGAAACACTGTAGTGTAAACTAATTTAGTGGTTTATATTTTTATATTTTTCTTTAAACTTAATTTCTATACAAATTCGAGACACTGTGTTTGGAGTGGGGGAATTTAAAGTCGCACTTTGATGTAATAAAGCGAGATAGTGAATTTTTTTTTATGAATGACATTTAAGTGTATATAACTTTATGCTGAGTGATGGAAATTTAGGGTAACTAAATTCAGGAACCAATAGAGTCAAAATTGAAAAAAATATTTTTGTGCTAGAGTCACTATAGTTTCAAGTAACTTAGACTAGTTCTATGTGCTACTACAAGACTACTACCATACTACTACAAGTATAAATTATATTATGATAATCATTTTGATATAATCCACTTTATCTGCAATCAAAGTTACTTTAGGCCTATAACATAAATCTTTGGTATAACTTTATAACACAGTAATTTAATAAAAAAATGTTAAAATTAATTAAATGCATTTGACCATGCGAACAAAACTGAAGGGAGAAGTAAGCTTTATGATAGCCTGAATCAACTTCAGAACAATGTATTCATTTTAGATTTTGGACATGACTTTATTACGTATCAAAAGTCATGTCCAAAATCTAAAATGAATGCATTGTTCAAAAGGTTTTAGCATTTGACATGGTATCTAATCTGGAAATACGTCGCCAGTTTTCACCATATCTACTCTACAGTGACATACATTTTTCAATGCTCGCTTTTACTCTACGGCTTTCAGATTTAAAAAGACTCTCGTGTCCTTTGAATTAGGAAGAGGAAAAAAATATTTGGAAATTTTAGGTAAGTATTGTTCAAGTTAGGTCGTATATATGTTTTGAGAGACTATATAAAAGTTTACGTCTCGTAGCCTATTTAATAGTGTGTCAATTTATACTTTATGACTGCGGATTCCATTCCCACTAGGTGGGGCTTAATTTACTCACGTTCTTTTAATTGTATCGTAATCGTCGTGGCGCAGAGGCGTAGTGACTGCTCGTAAACGCGATGATTTGTGGGTGCGTTTCCTACGCGGGGAAGATAGATTTTCTATTTCCATTATCTTCGCTCTGGCAACTAGGTAAAAGCGCAGTGTTGAGTTCCGCCATTCAATGCCAATGCAATGCCTCGAAAAAGACGGAAAGCAGGGAACGGAAAGTCTTAACGCTAGGTTCCCGTGGTTCCTGAGTTTCCCTCTGCCTACCCTGCCATGTGCGGTACAAAAGCGTGAAGCTAAAAGAAATCGAAAAATATTAGGTGCTTAAATGTGCCAATTTTGGGTGTTATCTGTAAGTATCAGAGTTGATTTTTGTCACGTCTTAGATAAATTTCATTTATTTTGAATAACCGGTTAGAATGAAAGATATATTTTTGTATAAATTATCTTACTTATCGAGGAAGTCTGTAGACAATATAATGGGAATGTTTTAATGTAACCCACTGTTAGGGTTACAATATAGAACATACGACGATATGTCTCATAGATATTTCTATTTGACCAAGGGTTCGAAATCGTAAACGACAGCTTGTATAATAAATGATAAATACAAAATTGATAATTAATGAAAGTACTTTTAAGGAAATGTAATATGACTTTGATTATTCAAAAATTGTAAATTAGGGGCGAATGGGTCTGTAGTTGAATAGTAATGTAAAACACGTATGGGAAGTAATTCACATCCCTAATATCATTACGAATAGTGCCGAGCCTTTATTCTTTGACGCCTTTGTGAATGTTTTAATTTTTTAAATGACTTTGAGAGAAGCTCTGTGTAAGATTTCATTAGAGCTTTTTCATAAAACGCAAACTAGAACAAAGTTATGTTAAGTGTATTGTGCTTTACATTTTTACAGAACTGTGTTTATTTTTTTAAACAAATAAGATTCACGCTTTTCTCACATAGTAGAGTACAGGCTCACACTCAAACGCACTCAAAGTTGGGAAATGTATTTTCCCGAGTGGAGATCAAACCCACAGCTGCCACAAATATAATTTTGGACAGTGCTATTGTGCTACAAGTGTTTACGTTAAAATTCGATTTTTTAATATTTTTATGAATATTTTACTTAAGAAAATTACTTAACGTACAAAAAAGATGGGTGTCGTCGATATATTTATTATATTTATAACAAAGGAAATAACAAGGTTTTATATACAAGTCGATGTAAAAGATGCTACATTAAATTTCATACAAGAAAGCAAAGTAAATACTTTAAGAAAATCAAACATTATAAACATGTCGCATTAAAGAAAGGCTCGAGTGGTTCGTTAGCTGGGCCTTGTATTCATACACGTTTATTCATAAAAGCCGTTTACCCTACAAAGCAGTGGGCATAGGATTTTTCTCCTTCTCAGACATAATTTTAAAATATTTTTCTGCTCTAAAAATATATCATTCATAATATATCTTTTCACTGTTAAAAAAATCTTACACACTTTCTACTACACTTATATACTTTATGCTAAAAGTAACAGCACTATCACTGACTTTATGTACTTATGTATATATCATAACAAATATATGCCATATGTTAGGTATAACAAAGTCAACCAAACGTTACGGTCTCTACATATCCCTTTCGCCTCTTTATACGTGCCTTGTGCTTTTTGAGTGACCTGAGGCCTTAGCCAAGACGCAATTGGATAATTGCTTATGCTAACAATATGCATGAATTAACGATAAGTCACGTGACTTAAGCCAACGAGGTGGAATAGATATATAATCGTCTCTACAGTGTCAATCGCTAATTGGTAGCCATGTTGCTCATTTTGACAATCGCTTGAAACTGTCAGTGTTAATTGTCAACGATCACCTATCGAAGTACGAAACCCTGCAGAAAACGCTAAAAAATTATAGAAATAGAATTTTTCACCCTAATGATTACTAATTTATAAGTAAATAAGCAAGTAATAAGTAAATCGATTATTTTATAATAATTACGTAATAAATTTTACGATTATATTTCGCAATGAGAGAAGAAAACTGCTTAGCATTCCATGGATTCACCGTGCGGGTGCCGGGCCCGTCGCGTTGTAGGAAGAGGAGCTCCGATCAGCGCTTGGGACTTGCGACCCAAGTGTAGGTTTAAAGGGACCCTTTAAAATGCATTAACGCTCACCTTCACTGTCCGAGCTCCTCCCACTACCGACACCAAATTCTAAACGATTCTAACAAAGCCGCCTTAGAAGTGCGTTCTAGAAATGAATTTATAATAGTTCTAGATAGGCCGAGATCTTTGAGTAAACTATAGAGAGATTTCGCTGTTATACCTCTCGCTCCTACTTCAACCGCAAATAAGCTAACTCTAAACCTATTCCTGGTCAGTTCGTTTGTAAGATCAAAGTATTTATTAAGTTTTAGATGGTGACTTTTTGGGATATTTGTTTCCCACGGAACTGTAAGTTCTACCAGTACTATGCGTTTTAGGCTTCGAGAATAGAGAAAAATATCCGGTCTGGATGACGAAACACAAATATCCTCAGGGATTCTATACTGTTTCTCATACGTGTCCATCATAAGTGTCCAATCGGGAGCTGGATCTAATATAGAGAAAGGTTTTTGTGTGGGTTTTTTATAAAAACCTTCTTTCACAAACTCTATTGAGCGTTTGCTCAATAGAGTTTGTGTTATTTTTGAACGTATGTACGTTTTTGAACGTTTGTTTCGTATTATTTTTGAACATTAATAATTTTGAATACATCGTTTAATAATTTTAATTATTTTACTTTACTATTATCTACGTTTTTTAACATATACTTAAATTTACATTTCCTATTTCTATTAATATTTGTTTGAGAAGTGTATTTTTTAATATGTTTTAATCAAATTAGTAAACATTAAATTTTTACACATGCAACATTGAAATATGTGACGTTACGGTCTTCACTTGACGTTTCAAAAAACGCAAATCACAAACAATATCATCGATGTCTTCTATTGACACTGTAGATGAAAAGTTTGATGTTGACATGTGTTGTTGCCTACCAAGCTAGCGATATCTATAATTTTTATCGCTGAAGCGCTTTATGGAATAGATACGGAGCGTTTGGTTTTTGCCTCTGAGATCTCTTTTTACCTCGCTTGTCACTAACTCTTGCTTTTCTAACTATTTATAAAAAAAATTAAGTTACTTTAGACCAAGTAACCGAAACCGTCAAGTAACCATTACCAAGTCTAGGTATATCAAAGATAAAGTAGCATTAGTAAGTGTTTGTTCAATGTTGTAGTTTTAATCTCGGATTGGCAGAGTTTTTAAATAACTTGCGTCCACTTTAGTTTATTTTTATAATAATAATATTTTTTTTATTTTAATGACGCTCTGATTTTGCCATAACAGACGTGAAGTTTGAGGACCGTCGTAGCGCAGAGGCGCAACGTCAGCCTTTAACGCGATGGTTTGTGGGTTCGATTCCCACTCGAGGAATATGGATTTTTCTATTTCCATTTTCTTTGTTTTGAAACTAGGCAAAGCGCGGCGTTGAGTTCCGCTACTCAACACGCAATGCCTCGAAAAAGACAGATAGCGGGGACGGAGAAAGCAGGGACTAAGCAACGGACTGTCTTAACACTAGGTTCCCATGGTCCCTACAGTTCCCTCTGCCTACCCTGCCATGTGCGGGATAAAGCGTAAGGCTAAAAAAAGATATAAGTTGTATATGACACATGACACATGACGTATGACGATAAGTGGTCGATGCCACTTTCTGACCTCAGATAGAATAAAACGAAACGATTAACGTTTTCCGAAACAATATATGTCATTCAATTCAAAGTACTTAGTTCATAAATTATTAAACTTTACAGCCTATATTATATTAATATATTATATGAGTACATTCTATATATTAAAATTCAATTGTTTTTATTTAAGTATCTGAGTGTATCACATAAACCCTATTTAATGGTCGAATGAGCATGTCACTATTACTGGCTTAGAAGACAGTTGAGCTTAACTTATCCAAAAAGACCTTCCAAGAAGAATGCATTAGCATTGCATTATTATTTATAAATAATAATAATTTTTAGGCAAAGTAATACTGCCTGGCAAAAGTAATAGAGAATTTAACTTTAAAAAATGTTTAGTTTTTGTGGATAGTATATTTATTGAGATAGGCTATAAACACACATCACATATACAATCAGGTAAGCCCAAGATAAAACTAAATGCAATATTTAATTAACTTTAAGTAACGTCTAAAAAAATTATCAACTAAGGAACGATGTGTGTCATGTGTTCGTTGTAAATGAGTTAGTAATATAAAAATCAACCCGACAGTATGACTTGTCATTATTTGCCCTACAAAATGTATATAGAGATTAAAAACGAGGTGTCAGGGAGGATAGACTAGACTGGCACTAGATTGCAATTTATTATAGAGGTCATATTATGAAGCAATAAATATGTAAATGAGTACTCGTTTACATGGATTTAGATTAAATAATTTTTATACTATCTATTATGAACTTGATGGAGAATGTTTTAGTTCTGAAAGTATAAATGCTAATCAGGTCTATTTGAATATTGTTAAAATTATTATATATTATTATCAGAATCTTCTTCTTTTGCACGATCAGGTTCTTCTTTAATTACGTACTAGTTCTTACGTTAGTTCTTTACGTTTGTACTAGGTCTAGGTAGGCTAGGTAGGCGCAGAGGCGCAATGTCTGCCTGTAACGCGACGGTTACTGGGTTCGATCCCCAGTCGGGGAAGATGGATTTTTCTATTTCCATTTTCTTCGCTCTGGTAAACTAGGCAAAGCGCGGCGTTGAGTTCCGCCACTCAACACGCAATGCCTCGAAAACGGCGGAAAGCGGGGACGGAGAAAGCAAGGACTGAGCAACGGAGTGTCTTAACTTAATATATATATATATATATATATATATATATATATATATATATATATATATATATATATATATATATATATATATATATATATATATATATATATATATATATATATATATATATATATATATATATATATATATATATATATATATATATATATATATATATATATATCTCTGTCTCTCTCTGTCTTTTAAAGTGATTTCGTTTTATATATATATATATATATATATATATATATATATATATATATATATATATATATATATATATATATATATATATATATATATATATATATGTATGTATATGTATATGTATATATATATATATATATATATATATATATATATATATATATATATATATATATATATATATATATATATATATATATATATATATATATATATAAAACGAAATCACTTTAAAAGACTTATTATATTATACTTTCGATGAATGATATATTTTTTTAAAGCTTCACGCTAGTAGGCAGTGGGAGCTGCAGGAACCATATGAACCTAGTGTTAAAACACTCCGTTGCTTAACCCTGCTTTCTCCGTCCCCGCTTTTATATTATCTTATGTTAGCTGAATTATTTAATGTTTATAAAATATATTTAATATTAAGTAATAAATTGATAAAGGAAATATCATATATTTTAATATAAGTCTACGGTGGCACAGTGGAACAGCGATTATAAAAGCTTTGATTAGGGCTTCGATTCTCAATTGAATTAATAAAATAAAAGCGCAGCGTTGACTTCTTGAAATAGCTAAATTTACCGAAATACCTTAATTTACCGAAATATTAAATGTATAAGACAAAATAAAATGCTTGAAAGACGTTTTTCATATAAAAAAATTTAATTTCGTATTTTTTTAAACAGTAGTAACAAAAGAACTAACAATGCTATGTATTTATTGTTACAGAAAACATTATGTTCCGGCTCAATCCGGTAAGTGTGTACATAAAGTGACTAAAGTGTTAACAGCACAGTAGTAAAGCATCGGTCTAAAAAACGATTAACACTGCTTCGAATCACCATTCGGTGGTATATTTTCTATTTATTGGTAAGTTAACGTGCGTCGTTAATATAGTGTCTAGAATTTGAATTAAAAATGAATAAAAATATGTTATTGGAAGCTGAAGTTATGTGTTAAGTCAAATATATTTTTAATCAATTATAATTTATAAATCTTTGTATTCAGTATAAAGAAGAGTTAGATGGTGATGTTTATGACAATTTTAACATCAAAAACATGTACGTGTTGAATAGAATAGCCCATTTTTTATATTATTTATAGCCCATAGCTACTCTTCTCCAACTCATTGATTACTAAATGCAACTTTTCGTCATACGAGAAAAGGAACCGAGGCAGAAAATTAGATTTCTATACTGAAAAAGCATTGTAGATCAAATTTAATTCGATTCTTGCTTGAAAAAAATAAATAGCTCAAATGCTTGGTTCATATGGAATATTTGAAAATAGTGCGGGAAATTAGGCATAGAGTGTCTAGTCTCTATATTCTCTCTTCGCCCTGCTATCCTAGATGAAATGTAAAGCTGCAAATGTATATATACATGTATGCATGTATGTACATATGTACATATACTTTTCTAGTTAGTAGTAGTTAGAAGATTAACTTTGACCACTAAACTAAAGAGAAAACCGTACAATGAGCATGTAAACAAAAAGCTTAATCTATCAAGCGTGTATCTCATTACTGCTCGAGCTTGGTCTGGCACTGTTCCAGTTCTTCCAATACGACAACCAGCGTTTGACATTACCACTTGTTTTAAAAATACTTGTATTTTATTATTTTTAATCTGTGCTTTAGCTTACTTTTTCAGAAAAAGTCTGAAAAAATTGAGTATTATTTAAAGATTTATAAATCATTTTTGCATGTTTTGTACGTAAATATTTATAAATTGAGAGATATTAACATTTTATATACGTTAAAACATTTTCAAACGTGTATATATAAGATTTTATTTCACTTTCTCAACTTATTTTCCATATGAAGCTTACTTTTTCACAAAAACTGCAGTTAAAAGCTATATATACATATAAAACATACACACAACGGCATACATAGCATATAAAGAAGTTAGATCATTTATCATCTTTGCTGACCACAACGCTTGGCGTGCCGCCAATACCATGTCAGACACTATGCGCCTAGTAAACTGACGTAACATGTTTTACAAGGCATAGTGAGGCATGTCCTATTAATATACATATACAAAATTTAAAATATATACATATATTATATTTCATACAAAGTTCAGGAAAAAGTAGCTTATTTGTACTTGTAAAGTTTTTCTTAAAGTTTTCTTTGAGTGCGTTGTATTTTATTTATTTATCTTATTTTGTTATATTTTATCATTATATTTATTTAGTCATAACATATATGTATATTAATAATAAGAATATATGAATAATAAAAATATATACTATGTACTATTGCATTTAAAAGCACTCCATTCCTCTTTTCTAAATTGTAAAGTATAAATCAAAGCAACAATTCGTATCACCAGATCCAACAAAAGATACTAATTTATTTGCCTCACTTGAATCGAACCTATGACCCTAATATGCAAAGTCATCGCACTGAGCCATTAACAAAATTAATATTTCACTCCTTATTCCACATCGTCCTAACATTTACACAAGGTTGGCGTAATTGCCTCGTTCTCGTATAATAATTGCCTTTGTTTAAAATGTGCCTTGAATGTAATAGCTTTTCAGCAAAATAGCTGCTTTTATGATTCCTCTAAATGTCTTCAAATTGTTCTTAAAACGTATTATTTATTTTGGAGACCGCTCTATATATTATTGATTTGTAAGTAAAGTATAATTTATGTTTTTAATAATTGTAAATACCCTCTGTTAGACTTTTAGCGAGCGGTTCTTAACACCGTTTCCTTTCGTCATTATGAAAGTAATTAAAATAATAAATTTGAAACAAGTAATTAATTTTAATGAAAATTATTTATTATATAAATTTTCAAGTTTCTTCATGACTTGAAACTACAACAGTACCTACGTCTTCAAGTCCGACAGCTTAATTTAATACAGTAATTTATACTATAAATAAAAAATAAAATCTGTACATTTGTAACTAGTATATAAATTAAAAATAAAACTTTATATTTTCATGGTATATAGCCCTATAAGTTCTACGGGGCCTCCAAAGTATATATTAGATTATGATAATTTTCAAAAATTAATGCCTAGAAAGTCTACACAAACGAAGTTGTAAGGCATCAAAAATATATAGGTATACGTACACTAAACCTATTATTTTCTATTCTTATTTTGCACAGAATTTTGGCGAGGGCATAGACCGTGCTGGTTTGCAGCCAAAATCTAAAATACGAGAATTATCTATGAATTGCGCTTGTATTTACATAGCTTCGTGTATTTTTCCAACTCAGCTTTACTGAAATACCTGCAGTTAGCTTGATATTTGAAGTGTTTACTTAAAAAAAATATGTTTCTAATATGTAAATATGAGTGTTTGAGTGTAAGTGGAACAATAATCATCAATATAAATTACATGCGGAAGCGTTTTAATTGCGCACACTTACAGAGGCGAGTTTTTGACCTAAAATTTTCCTTTTATACCGTTTTAAAGATCTCGAAAAGGTAGATTGGTGAAAATATAGCCAATGTTCGAACTTCAATAGTCCAATCGATAATTGATTAAACAATTTTTTTACGTTAGCGATAAAAATTTGAAAACAATTTCTGGAAAAGAGACAACAAAAAAAGATTTCTTATAATATTATCCTTAAGAAGTGTCAAGTTAATAAACGAAACGCATGAGTGCAGGTAACTCACCATATATAAAGATATTTATCTCTCGAATAAGACAGTACTTATATGAGAACATAATCAAACTTTAATTAATAATTATGATTTATCAGACACTCGTGCGGTATTTTTTACAACTAAAAACAATGGATTTCAAGTAAATAATAGAGTATCTTAATAGGTTACATCTAGTTGCAAGAATCTGATTAAAGAATTAAAAAACAATTTTAAATAAAAACAAATACTGTCATAAATTTTCATTTGGTATATTGACGCGACGGTTACTGGGTTCGATCCCCAGTCGTAGAAGATGGATTTTTCTATTTCCATTTTCTTCGCTCTGGCATCTAAGGCAAAGCGCGGCGTTGAGTTCCGCCACTCAACACGCAATGCCTCGAAAACGGCGGAAAGTGGGGACGGAGTAAGCAGGGACTAAGTAACGGAGTGTCTTAACACTAGGTTCATATGTTCCTGCAGTTCCCTCTGCCTACCCTGCCATGTGCGGGATAAAGCGTATATTGAGTAGTTATAAGTAAATGTTATTTTCCCATTAACTTGCTTTGATTTCAAAAATGAAAGACTCCAAACAGTTCATAGATATAATAAAGTATCAATATTTATTTTTAATTACTACTACTTCATATTATATTTTTAAGAATTTTTTACTTAATACTTTTTTTGTAAGTAAAGAGCATATTAATGTAGTTTTGAGTTAATTTTAATCAATTCTATTTTTTACCCTTTGTTATTACAAAGGTTACTATGAGAATAGGTATAAGCCTATTAGTTAGTAAGTTTTCAACTTGTTCCCAACTACTACTGTGTACGTAGACCTCAGTATACTTGAGTAGGTATTATTAGTGTACAAAATTGTGCACCTACATACAAATTGAAACAATAGTAACTAGCAGGTATAATATACATATGTACACAAACACATGCATATTTAAAAGTCGGTTAAAAAATCATTTTCACGACATTCTATTCTAAAATACCGAAAAACTTATTCTGAAATTTGCGAAGTAAATGTCTGAGTCAATATTTTATGTAAGTAATAGCAATATAACGAGGCCATAGAAAATGATGGGCCCCATAATATAGATAACAAACAATCAGCTGAGTGGCGTTGCGTGTAACACCTATCACGTCTAGGGTGGTAATGTATTGAATAGGGAAAAGGTTATATTTTTCTTTTATGGGAATCCCTTGAAAATATTTTAAATCACATTTTGTTATTAAAATGTTAACGTAAAAAAAGTTTCCCTTAGCTAATTCCTTTAGAAAAACTTTCACAATCTATGAGTATATAGTACTGTCTGTATTTTATTCATTGCCGTGTAAAGTTGGCAGAAAATTCAAAAGTCAACAAATTAATATTTCCTTTTAATTATACCAAAAATCCATAAAAAATTATAACTTGACAAATAATTTTACCATATTTATACTTTAATGTTTTTTTTGTATTGGACGTGTTTGTAATAAAAATATGCTTCTTTTTTTTTGGTGTCCGTTTCATATTCTCTATATAGATATATTTATTTATTTTACCAGTATATCTCACACCAACTACATTTTGACATATAACCAAAGTAAAAGCTATTTACTTGGAAGTGGCGGAATTTACCATCGCATCTTTTTTACATTTACCAGGAACATATTCCCCGGAGTATAAGAAACAAAATTTTATCTATATTTAATTTAATATTTTCAATCTCATTATAATATTAATATGGATGAAAAAGAAAAATAAAATACAGAAATCAATCAACAATATAATATTTATTTCGATTTAGGCAAATGGATAATAACCTAAACGATTGTAATATTGTTCAGGGTTGTATATCAAACGTCTGTAAGGCGATCCGATGATACGAGGATATGTATTGTAATAACCAGGATAGAAACCTCTATCGTACTGGTACGGCAGATAATCTCCAAGTCTAAAACTGCGAAGAACCGGGTTGCTTCCATAAGCTGACTCCCAGTCCATGACGGAAAGTTTGCCAACTCTACCGTCTTCAGGTCTGTTTGAGATAACTTCGACTATCTTGTCCTCCATAGTTTTGAGGTCATCTGCAGGTTTGGGGTCATCTGCCGGTTTGGGTTCATCTGATTTTTCTTTCTTGACCTTGTCCTTTTTGGCTAGTGCTAACGCGACTAACGCTAGTACGAAGAAAACTTGGATTTTCATCTGAAATATTTAAAAAATATATATTTACTTTTAAAAATTAAAAAATATATATTTAAAACAATTTAATTATACGTATTTAATTGAATAAATTCAGAGCGGCTATGTTACTATGTATAAACATATAAATAAAAAAAATATAAATAATAAGAATAATATATAGTACTTTATTTTTATAATAAAATATTTTTACCTTAGTCGTAAGTAGTTTTGACGAGTTTCGACAAACTGTGATATTATTAAGATTTAGTGTGGAATATATACCTATATGACTTAATTGCAGTTTTATTTTTGTAGAAATTTTAATCGAAAGAAACATTAATATCCAATTTATGACCACATACTTAAGTCAAATTATTGAAAATAAATTACCAGACCACAGAAAACAATGGAAAAGACGCTTTTTAATACAATTAATTGTTGAAAACAAATAATAAAAAATAAAATGATTCATCATATATGATTCACTTAAATATTCTGGAAATAAATTTCGAATGCCTTCTCTGCCTTCCATTAGCAAAATAACAGCCATGATAACAATATTGGAACTTAAATATTTTTTGTGGAACTAGAGGAATCTATGAGGAATACATACTGTTGGATACAGTAGTGTGTTCGATTTCCACTTCGCACAATTAATTATTTCCATTTCCCCTGCAAATAAACAACACAAGTCTTGCTTCTTTGATTTTAAATTAAATTCATTTTCCCAGTCAAAAAAGCTACCACACTGTAAACAGCTAGGCGGTCTCTTTTTATCTTGGAAAATATAGGAAAGTTGTCATGACAACAAAAATGACTGACTTATAATAATATATTTTTTTACTATATATAATAATATAAATGTATATAAAATATCACAAAACAATGAAATTAATTACAGAATCACTTAATAAATTGTCACAATACAACACTTATGATGTAGCATAACTGCAATAGTAATGACGTTGTTTAGCCAAAATTAACTTGATTTGATATATACTCTCAAATATAACAAACTTGAATATTTGCTGTTATCATATTATTATATATGGAGGCGCAGGAGCGTAAGCGTCTGCCTGTAAACGCGATGGTTTGTGGGTTCGATTCCGACTCGAGGAATATGGATTTTTCTATTTCCATTTTCTTTGCTCTGGAAACTAGGCATAGCGCAGCGTTGAGTTCCGCCACTCAACACGCAATGCCTCGATAAAGGCGGAAAGCGGGGACGGAGAAAGCAGGGACTAAGCAAGGAAGTGTCTTAACACTAGGTTCATATGGTTCCTACCGTTCCTTCTGCCTACCCTGCAATATATATATGTAATAGCACTAGTAGTACTTGCACTCGTCTGATATTTTTTACAATTAACCATTAAAAATTTAGATTTCAAGAACCAGCCTACCTTAATATATAATAAACAAATAGAAAAAGACAATTCATAATAAACTTAAAAACAGTAAACCTCCTAATTTTTTTTTTGTAGCTTCACGCTTTATCCCGCACATGGCAGGGTAGGCAGAGGGAACTGCAGGAACCATAAGAACCTAGTGTTAAGACACTCCGTTACTTAGTCCCTGCTTACTCCGTCCCCACTTTCCGCCGTTTTCGAGGCATTGCGTGTTGAGTGGCGGAACTCAACGCCGCGAACCTCCTGATCAAAGTTTCAATAAACTGGAAAGAGGAGGAAATAAAACACATATATGTTAACATCATTGACTGCGATAATTAAATCATCCACTAGCGTTGTAAAACGGTTCCAGTCCACTCAACCGTAACTTATACCGGATGAATCAAAACAAACTATAGGTCTATACAAATTGATTAAATCAATTATTTATTCAGATTAAATACTGTACTAGCTCTAAACTGTGGCTTCGCTTGCGTAGTTTAATGGAAGTAACCAAAAATTGTATTAAATTTGTACGAGATAACAAAATAGAGACTAAAGTTATTTTAAAACGTGATACGTGATTGTGAACCTGCAAATGAGGCTTTTTTTAAAAGTAATCTCCTTACAGTTGATCTTCGTCGAAGTCGTCAGATTTGTTCTAATATATTTAAAATGTAAAAATATAGAAATAAATAATTAATATAACTATTTTTAAAAATATTAGTTTTTTATGAAATCTTTATAGAATTTAAATTAACAAGAACTCTACTACAAATATATATTTTTTCTGCACAAGGAACAATAAAATATTGCATATTATTTAATATATATTATAAAATAAACACGTATACACCCACCCGCAGGTACACAGGTACAGTTGGACCACAAAATTCGCTTGAATAACTTTCTCGTGTCGATACCCTGTTAGAATAGCCAGTTGTATGTAAACTGTGTCAGTTTCATATTTGATAAAGTAAATACACTATATATCTTTATATTTATATCAATTATATCCAAAAAAATATAATTTTGTAATATTTTTTTTTACTGTGGTAATTACTGTCAGGTGATTGCGACAAAATGTTTAATCTGTGTTCGCCGGGACAATTTTCTAAACAGTTGAACTAATTTTATGGGATATACACTATAAAATATAGGTTATCATGGAATAAAATACAGGCTACTATTTATTTTTCTTCTTCTTATTTTAATTCTTTCTTCATATATAAATTACAGAATGATTAGTACAACATTCAAATCCTAGAAAATAAAGCCTAAATCACATCACACCAATTGTGTCATCACATACAGCCGATATATTGTCCACTGAGGATATAGAAGACCTAGCAATGTACGCTTAGTTAGAAGATAGACTCTGGTAAAAGAAGCCGGGATTAGTGCCAGGAAGAAGACGAAGATAAAGCGGATGTAGATAATAAGATAAGTGCCCAGATCTTTTTAGATCTTCAGCACTTATTAAGTGTTATGTGTCCGAATGAAGAATTGTTTTGTTTAGTTTTATTAGCTTCACGCTGTATCCCGCACATGGGCAGGGTAGGCAGAGGGAACTGCAGGAACCATACGAACCTAGTGTTAAGACACTCCGTTGTAGTCCCTGCTTTTATCCGTCCCCGCTTTCCGCCATTTTCGAGGCATTGCGTGTTGAGTGGCGGAACTGAACGCCGCGCTTTGCCTAGTTTGCCAGAGCGAAGAAAATGGAAATAGAAAAATCCATCTTCTCCGACTGGGGATTGAACCCAGAAACCGTCGCGTTACAAGCAGACGTTGCGCCTCTGCGCCACGACGGTCCTCATCAAGAATTCATTTTCATTCATTCATTCGTCATCAGAAAAATGTTGAAAACAAGAACATTTGCAATAACTGTGTAATGTTAATGTTTTAATGTTACGTAATAAATATATCATGTGTCTGTGGAATTACTATAAATAAATTATGGAAATGTTTAATAGGTATGTAATGTAAATGAGTGCAAAAAGATCATCGTAGTGTACACTGTATGTATCTAATTTCAAGAGAGATTGTGGTATAGTGAGTTTGTGTTTAATTTTGATGGTTGGGGGTTCGATATTCATTCAAGGGTCTGAATTGAGTCATAAAAAATACAAGCGTGGCGTTTAGTTCAGCCACTCGATACTTAATGTCTCGAATTTGAGTGAACTCATAAAATAAGCGGAGAGTTATAACACTAGTCTCTCCCTCTTACTCTAACTTTAAAGATATATCATAAATATAAATTCTGTTCACAAAAATTGAGCATTTTTGTAGCAAGTTGAATGATAATCGCACCATCTTCACAGTTATTCTCGTTGTTAATTACTTCAAACATAATTAAAAGGAATATTTTACTTGGCTACCCAATTAAAATAATTTTGAATAATTGGTTTAAAATTGTAATGTCTCGGATTTAGGTGAAGTCATAAAATTTGAGGAGGGTTTACTCTAGTCTCTCCCGCTTTCATATTTTTGCAGTCTCATATTGATTCCCTTATCTCGTTTTATTTTGGGTGCGCTTGTAAATTTTTAAATTAGTAAACCTCTAAGTTACTAGTAAATATTATTAAATAACTCGCTTTCCCTCTCATGGAGGTACTAAATGGACGAAGTGTTCCCGAGGTACCCTTTAAAATGTACGGAACCATACATATTTTTAAACCCATACAATTATAGAACTACATCACTTTTTTAACTTATAAAATAAAAATAAAAAAATTACATAGTATTCATACAAAATTTTATTACTATAAATAGAATATTCAATCGCGTACAACTTGTTTATAAGAGTATATGAAGGGATTGCCCATCCGCCTCATTTCTGGGTTGACCATCGTATGCCACGGGTAGAACGGGTATATGTTGTCCATGTCGTAAAGACGTAGAGGATCTATCTCTCTGACCCTATACTTAATAGGCGTATCGTCAATCAATTCATATTTGCCATTGTTATCCCAAACCACTTTGCAGGAAGCTGCAGCGATTATGCTCAAAATGATCAGAAGTTTCATCTGAAAATAATCAATTTTAATATATATATATAAGTTTTATATATATAAGTTTTATATATAAGTTTTATTTAGTGAACTAATTTTAATTAAGGGTTAAATCTTTCGGTTTATAATCAGATGCGTATAAAAAATAAATGTTTTTCTGGACAAGCCATAGCAAAATACTGCGTAAAATTGAGAAAATCTACCATTACCTAAAGTAGAGTTTGATGAACTGTCAATAATCCTAACTTTGTAAAATCAAGATTTTTAGCAAAACTTTCTAACACGATACAAATCTTTTAAACAAATATTCCATTTAAACGTAATTAAATTAAACAAATACACGGCTTAAATAACTTCGGTTAAGAAGATTTCCTAACAATAATACGTTTAATTTTAATTAAAAGGCACTTCGTCATTCCCGAGACTTCTTCCGTAGCAAGCTTAATTAAAAAAATTGTCGACACTTCACGAAATGAACGAAAAACTCATAACTTAAACCATTTTCACGTTTTTTTTCTTAATTTTACATTTACCTAGCACAAACCTGAAGTATGTCTTAAGTATTTTTAATGAGATGATTTAAATTCTGGTAAGAAGAACAATTGATTTTAAGAAACAATTATTACTAATAAAAAGGCCATTTGGGTACAGTGGTAGAGTATTCGACTGCAAACGCGATTATAATCGGCTTGTTCTCCATTTGGTGTTTATTACACGCCAACGGATTGACGCGTTAAGTTCCGCCATTACATTATACCGAAAAAGTGTGAACGGAGTGTCTTCATACTATGATCTCGTTATATATGTATGTAAAGTTCCATTTGTAATTATATATCTAATGAAACTATATTATTAAATAAAATTTTAAAATTATAAATCTATTGATTCTGTACATACATAAATAAACAAATGAAAAATTGCATGCGGCGTTTAGTTCCACCACTCAAGACGCATTGCCTCGTAAAGACGGTGCGCGGGGAACGGAGTGTCTTAACACTAGGTTCCCACGATTCCTGCGGTTCCCTCTGCCTACCCTGCTATGTGAGGGATAACGCGTGAAGCTATAAAAAATAACCTTAAATTATTGTTTTAGTTCTCACCTTTCTATTTCACTTGCTTCCTCGTAATATGATATTAATATGTTACATATTTACTTTATATATAAACAATAATCATTAAGATCCCATTCAAAGACAACCAGTTTAATAACACACGATTTATTATAATGACGATTTAATAAAAAATGTTATTTAAATTAATATGTTTTAAATCGATTGTATACTTAATTAGTAGTTACAAATTATTAATGTTAAAGGTAGTTCGTGATTACATTATGCTTAATGTGTCCAGGGGAATGAGGTGCATCCGTTTTCTACGTCACAGCTTAGGCTAGAGTAGAAAGTGCTTAGCAGAGAAAATAGTCGCTTTTTAGAACATTATTTGAAATAGAAATAAGAAATATAAATATTAATTAATTAATATTAATTGTACAGAATGTATATAAAAGAAAATAATGGTCTTAAAAATTACCTTCTTTATTTATTCATATTTAAAACATTAAGCAAATTTCTACGTTAAGCGTTCTTCGAAACAAAAGGGTTACGGACGATAATCTTGAGTAGGCCTCTAAATTTCTTTTTTTGTATATGTTCTTTTTTATTTTAACGAAAACTTGTTGTTACCTACTTTACACCTATAATTGTTATATTTTTGACCACTTAGTTAAGTTGTCCCTGTTTTACAATCCCCTCTTAAAAACTACTAGACCTCGATTTGGCCGATGCAATATTATTTTGGCACTATTGGGAAACTCCGGCGATGACGAAAACTTTGGTTCAGGATTATTTTTTAATATTATTATCAGTTTATCGTATTTAACACAATTTATATTTAAAACAAAGTACCCTCCTTTTCTCTATTTTATGCCCCGTTACGTATTTGTATGGCGGAGCTCAACGCTGTTGTAGTAGTAAACTATATAACTGTTACACTCTATTATATAAATTTAAAAGCACATTTTCATAAATATGATATTCTTACGCGCTAACTTTTTAATTAAATCGTTTTTGTTATCTTCTATTTGACTAATTAACAATGCGCAAATTGTAAGTAACGTCAAGAGTGTATTGTGGTTTACATTATCATTCTCTTATTAAGTTATAATTAACATATTGTATTTTATTATTATCTGAAATAAATTGTTTTCAGTAATTTTAAAATAATTTTAAAACCTCTTTAGTAGGTATATATTTTGCTTAATTTTCACTTTTTTAACTCTTAGATCATAAACATCATCAAGAGCTCAGCTTCTCATCTATTACCATCTTTTATATACATATATTTACACACACATATATATGTATATATGTATATATATATATATATATATATATATATATATATATATATATATATATATATATATATATATATATATATATATATATATATATATATATATATATATATATATATATATATATATATATATATATATATATATATATATATTTGGAGAGAGAGAGAAAGAAATATTTTTACTAATTTAAATGGTATTGATTCTACACTTTTAATTTTTATAACAATTAAGGTCAACTTTTTTAAGAATTCGTTCTAATTGAATAAAAATTGGTTTTTAAAACATTGATTTTTTATCTCTAATTCTTGTCTTATTTCCATTCAAAGTAAATTAATACTGTTAAATTTATAAGTAATGTGGAAAAATAAATTTATTTTCCTTCATTTTTTTATTTACTACTACTAAATTAATATTAAAATGCTTATTCACTTATTAATTAACAAGTGTATAAGCACTCAGAATATTTTTAGGAAATTAAAAATATTTCAATATACGCTACATTTGTACATCTCTTGGAAACCTTCTATGGGTAGAGCGCATAGTGCGTTGTTAGATAAACGACAGATCTAACTTCGTACAAATTTCCTTTGTGTGGTTAACACTTTTTTATAGCTTCACGCTATATCCCGCATATAGCAGGAATCTAGTGTTAAAACACTCCGTTCCCCGTATTCGAGACATTGGCGGAACTCAACGCTGCCCTTTACTTAGTCGCCAGGGACAGAAGAAAATAGGGGAAATCGAACTCAAGCTGTCCCATTTACAGGCAGACGATACGGTTATTGCACCACCTCTTAAAACTTTAAAAATAATAAAAATACATACAATTTTTTTAGTTCTTGGCAAAATTGTTATATTGTAATTATTTTTAATGTAATTAAAGAATTCTTTTTTCCTTCTTCAATTTAAAATTAAAATAATATAAAAATGCATGTTTTAAAATGCCTTTAATAAAACGTATTCGTCAATGTTGCTTTAAATGTAACATGTTAAAAGGAAATAAAAAGTTCAGGTGCAGAAATAGCGAGTCGACACGCGTGTGTCATTCGTCAGACCGTGAAAATGACAAAGCAAGAGCACTGCACTTGCAAATGTTTTACGTTACGTTTTGTAGAAAGTCCTTTAAAAAGCTGTGGAACTTTCAATTTTTAAAAAAATATATTTATTTTTAAAAAAATATATCATTTAGATTGTGAGGCCTTCGTGGTGTAGTGGTTGACATTAAATGCGACGGTTGTAGCTTCAATTCTCACTTAGTAGATTACAGTATTATCCTTTCCTTACTCTAGTAACAAGGCATTATTTGGTGTTGAGTTCCGTCACTTAATAAGTTCCATTAAGTAACTTCACAATGTCCTGAAAATTTGGCACAAAACTGGAAACACTTGATTCCTTTTACAATATATTATTGCTTTATATCAAAACCTTATAGCTCCTTTTGTATTTTATTATTTTATGTTATATTGCGAATAATATATATCCTTAGGACATGCAACCATTAGGCATGTTCAGTTAGCCACATGTCAACTTGGTCACTGTGGTGCTACATATGCATTTCTAGCTATCCAAGCTTGCAAGCCAATAACTTATCGGTCTAATCTAAGACAATCTATTTAGAGGTATATTAGATAAGTTTATTTATATATATAGGAACAATATAAAAAAAATATTATTATATTGAAGACTAAGTCCGTCGTGGTGCAGAGGCGCAACGTCTGCCTGTAACGGGATGGTTTCTGGGTTCGATCCCCAGTTGGGAAAGATGGATTTTTCTATTTCCATTTTCATCGCTCTGGCAAACTAGGCAAAGCGTGGCGTTGAGTTCCGCCTCACCACGCAATACCTCGAAAACGGCGGAAAGCGGGGACTAAGCAACGGAGTGTCTTAACACTAGGTAGGCAGAGGGAAGTGCAGAGACCATGGGTCTCTGCAGTTCCTTCTGCCTATCCTACCATGTGCGGAAGAAAGATTTCTGAGTAAAAATTGCTTGCATTCTCCACTCATTACGCAATACTTCGAAAGGCGAAAAGGGTTAACGAAATGTCTTCATACTAGCTTCCCTGCGGTTCCCTCTGCCTATCCTGCTAGCGGAATAAAGCGTGTTATTAAAAAAAAAAAGACGTGGCTAAAATTCTATATACAATTTATATGTACTACTATACATACATACATACTTATATACTTACATACGTATAAACCGAAGGTACAGCTGTTCCTGAACACACACCCACTGTTAGATGTGATTCAAAGTTACTTACTGTTTCGTAGTAAAGTTCGTCGACATGTCGCGTGCAGACTGCATCGACCGAGTATTCATGATTCATGGCCTATGGCTTTTCCATACATTTATTATTTATTCACGTTACATGATGGAGCTTCTATTCTATTCTACTGTATTGTCTTTCGACTACTTCTACTATACTTGTCTATTGTAAATATTTTTTATGAGAAAACTCTGTCGTGTATTTAGAAGACTTGACAAAGGAATTTAGTATCAAGATATTTTATTCTGTCCAGAACATCGATATAAGAATAATCTACTTATTTTAGAAGGCATCGAACCCGCAACTATCCCGCTGACAATCTGATGCAGTACCACTTCGCCACAACGGCTTTTTATGGTATATTTAGTGTAATATGATACGTGCGAAGGATTGGAACCTAGGACATTTTTTTGATTAATCTTAATAGCTTTTTAGTTATGATCTTTAAAGTCTTCTATTATTCTTGTTTTTTTTTTTTTGGCGTTCCATTGTTATTCATCTGCCTATTTTACGGACATTACATGTAAAATAACGTAACGCAAAGTCGCTTCTTTACCTGATAGAAATAATAGAAAAACTGTGTAATTTTTAAATTTAAAGCTTTGTATGGATTTTTGAAAATTTAATATGCGAAAGTTTATACGAGGGTCAAACTGAAAGCTCTTAGAAAATCAAAAACTAAGCATTCTAGCAAGTTATTAGTTTTATTATAACTTTTCAAAATAGCGTCCATTTACATACATCAATACATCGCTGCATTCGATGGAACCATTGAGAAAAGCACCTTGCCCACTCGGCCTTAGTGGTCTCTTCAACGGCGTTTTGAAACGCAGCCACTGCTTCTTCGGCGTCCATGTAATATTTTCCTCGAAGTTTTTCTTTTATTTTCGGGAATAAATAAAAATCGCAGAGTGCGAGGTCGGGGCTATAAGGCGGGTGACCCAGTAATTCCACGTCTAAGGTCGCCAAATAGTCGATCGTTTGCCTGGCGGTGTGCGACGAGGCATTGTCGTGATGAAGGAGTTGACTTATATGACATCGAAAGTCATAAAAAATTATTGCACGAAAATTTTCTCGGCTTAAATTCATTCTGACGTGCATATTTTTCAATTTGCCGCTGTATATTAAGTAATAATATATTAAGTAACAAGTACAAGTTCTAGGCAAAGCGCGGCGTTGAGTTCCGCCACTCAACACGCAATGCCTCGAAAAAGGCGGAAAGTGGGCACGGAGAAAGCAGAGACTAAGCAACGGAGTGTCTTAACACTAGGTTCCCACGGTCCCTGCAGTTCCCTCTGCCTACCCTTCCATGTGCAGGATAAAGCGTGAAGCTAAAAAGAAAAAAAATAATAATTGTTCTACAATAAATATCTCTATATTCTTATTATCAAGGAAAATATATTCTTCATAATAAGATTTCATACATCCGAATATTTTTGGCACTTGTCTATGTAAATATCAATAAAACAAATGAAACCGACCCCACAAAGGTTTTTGTTTCGTGAAGATGCCTTTTTCTAAGATAAATATGGTAAAAGTTGAATTAAACTTTGGGTGCTTTCGTCCAAAAGATGGACTCGCTGGAATTAGATTGGGTGAAAAATATTGTGTAGCATACAAAATAATAACTTTACTTTAGATACGAGGGCCAAACTGAAAGTTTTTAGAACTGGCAACTTAAAAGCATTATATTAAAAAAATAAGTTTAAATTTTGAAACTAGAACTCTTTACCAATAATATTGAGTATACATTTCATTCATTTGTCATTTGTTTTACGATTTGGCGGCAAATTGAAAATTGTCTGTGCACGTCAGAATGAATTTAAGCCGAGAAAATTTTCGTGCAATGATTTTTTTTGACTTTCGATGTCATATAAGTCAACAAGAAAGTTATGATAGACTTCGATTGGCTTTTCACGATGAAGCCCCATCTCGTGCCACAGTTTACAACTGGTTGAATTCATTAAATTCAAACGTGGTCGAACTAATCTCACCGATGATTTGCGTGAGGGACGGCCGTCTACAGCGACGACTGATGATAATATCAGTGTTGTGCGGCGTATGATAGAGACTGACAAAAGAGTGACCTATCAGCAGATTCGGACAAGTCTAGGCATAGGTATGAGTCAAGTGCACAAAATCCTCCATGAACATTTAGCGGTCAGGAAGCTTTGTGTCCGCTGGATACCGCATAATTTGACCGAGGCTCAAAAACTCCGCCGTGTTGATTGGTGCCGAGAATGATCCAAAAATTTAACGGAGGTGACTCAAATGCTGTGTTCGACATACTAACGGGTGACGAAAGCTGGATTTACTGTTATGATCCGGAAACCAAAAGACAGTCTGCTCAGTGGGTATTTCCTTCCGAAGAGTTGCCAACTAAAGTGAAGAGAGGTCGAAGTATTGGAAAAAAGATGGTGGCCTCGTTCTTCGGAAAGACAGGTCATTACGCGACAGTTGTCTTAGAGGATCAGAAAACGGTTAATGCAGAGTGGTACACTAACAACTGTTTGCCACTTGTCTTGGAAAAAGTTCGAGAGAAACGACCTCGCAGCAGGATCCTCCTTCATCACGACAATGCCTCGTCGCACACCGCCAGGCAAACTATCGACTATTTGGCGACCTTAGACGTGGAATTACTGGGTCACCCGCCGTATAGCCCCGACCTCGCACCCTGCGATTTTTATTTATTCCCGAAAATAAAAGAAAAACTTCGAGGAAAACATTTGGACTTGGATGGACGCCGAAGAAGCAGTGGCTGCGTTTCAAAACGCCGTTGAAGAGACCACTAAGGCCGAGTGGGCAAGGTGCTTTTCTCAATGGTTCCATCGAATGCAGCGATGTATTGATGTAAATGGACGCTATTTTGAAAAGTTATAATAAAACTAATAACTTGCTAGAATGCTTAGTTTTTGATGTTCTAAGAACTTTCAGTTTCACCCTCGTATATTTGAATACCCTGAGTGTACCTATTTTTTGACGCTGACTGTACGTACCGTTCTCGAATGAAATTGTATTGATTAACTGCAATTACAGGTCTATAAAGAAATTCAGGTTCGAAAATCTTTATTTCTTTTATGAATTTGAAGTTTGAAACTATGATTAAAATGATAATGCATGTTTTTTTCACTTTATGCCATCAATTTCGATACATAAAGAATATTAATGTAAAGAATATTTAAAATATTTTAATATCGGATTTAATTAGTGGTCATATAGTCATAGTCAGACGCTGCACCACTACACCACGAAGGCCGGTATTTACAACGAAGTTATTTTGTTACTTAAAGTTGTACAATAACCGCATAATTGTTATCAAATATCCAATTTAGCAGATTTGTTTCTTGAGTTGATCGTATTTTCTGTTTCATCTTCTGACATTTTCTTTCGTCAGTGTTTAGGTTGTTTTACTTTAAATAAGCTCATAAAGCTTATAAAAATGAAATTATGGCTATTTAATATTGAAATCACACGTTACTTGACTTTCTGACTCATACATTAAATGTAATATTTAAGGACGAAAATAAAAACATAAATACAAAAAATATTTTATTACATATTTATTCGTCTAAAAATTCTACAAGGCGACAACTGGGTTGGTATAGAATGAAAACGGATATCCCGGACGGTTAATGAATGTTGGATTGGAAAATATATCACCAGGCACATATCGTCCGTAGAAGGGGTAGGGGTAGACGTTTCTGAAAACTCCAAAAGCACTTGCATACTGCGCTACAACTAGGACCAGGATGAAAATTATAATTTTCTGCATCTGAAATATAATATGATAAAAATAAAATATTTTACAAAAATTAACATTATTAAATGGCTTTAAGCTATATTTTTTGTAATTAATCTAAACATATAAACATTTTAATGCAGCGGGTTTTTTGAATTGTAAGGTTGGTTTGGTTTAAAGACCTCTTATTGGCACCAGGTTCTGATTTATTATGACACTTGAGAAATGCCGCCGGCTACCACACTACAGAATGTTCAAAATGTTTATATATTTTCTTCAAGTATTTTTTCTCTTTTTAGTGTATATTATCACATTAAAAATCATAAAAATATTACTTTTTTGACACTCTACAATAATATGAATAAAACTTCTTTATTTAGGCATATAAATTACAAGAGCTACTTAAATCATTCTATAACTCACCTTGACCGAAATCAGTGAACGTTTTGCCAAATATAATACAAGAAATAGCCAATATTCGTATATATAGTGTTAACGTAATATTTAAATGAGTAAAACAATTAAAAACTACTTATCTTAAAAAATGTAAGTTTTAATTATTGTCCTTAACGATTGCTTGACGGATGTGGCGGATTTTTTGCGTTATATTTATTAATGTGTTCATTACAATATCTTATGGCTTACTTAACTTTATTTTCCTAATAACACTGTTAAAAAACTATGATTTTCACACAATTTTAGTTTGTTAAACTTACCTAAGTTTGTTTAATTGTTGTAATATTTTTCTGTGATACATACATATATGTATGTATTTCTAATTTCAGTGTTTTGTTCTGAAACATTTTATTTTTTACCAAATTCCTTAATGTAAAACCTGATTCCTTAAATTTTGTACGAGTTAACACAAAAAGAAGGCATAAAATCTCGCGTCCTTCCTTTTGACATAGTTTATTTAGATATTATTTTTTTACATTCGACAGACTTATAACTCAGACAGTTGATGTTAGTTTCACTATTGTACTTCATGTTTTTGAGGTGATGGTGATAAATTATACCAATAGACGGACAGACACATCGACCGATTATCCGTCACAGGCATCATTTAAAGTTTTCGTTTTCAGAAGTATTTTACTAAAGTAGAAGTTTATAACAGTGGTGTTCGTGCTGTGTACATATTATTGTTGTATCCATTTAAAGAGCTTAATTTAAAACATTATACTTAATGAAAACATATAAATGTTTTGAGCATATCAGGATATAAACACACGCCTCTAGCGAAACGTGTAATGTATGTTTCTTTAAAATATTTTCCTTCAGATACTATCTCAATAGGCAGTGAAGATCTTACATATTTTACACAAATAAGAATCAAAAAAAGGACCGTCGTGGCGCAGAGGCACAACGTCTGCCTGTAACGCGGCTAACGCGACGGTTTCTGGGTTCGATCCCCAGTCGGGGAAGATGGATTTTTCTATTTCCATTTTCTTCGCTCTGGCAACTAAGACAAAGCGCGGCGTTGAGTTCCGCCACTCAACACGCAATGCCTCGAAAACGGCGGAAAGTGGGGACGGAGTAAGCAGGGACTAAGTAACGGAGTGTCTTAACATTAGGTTCATATGGTTCCTGCAGTTCCCTCTGCCTACCCTGCCATGTGCGGGATAAAGCGTGAAGCTAAAAAAAAAAAAAAAAGAATCAAAACTATAACCGTGTTTAAGTTAATTTGTGAGCTCCTCTATATCTACTTGTACAAAAGCTATTTTTATTATATTTTTTTACCATAATTTGAATAACTAAAGACTCTCTAAAATTAATACTTCATATATTCGTCTACTTGTAATGTATAACTAATTGCCAAAATCATTACGATTCATATTAACCTAATTGATATCAATTAATATTTACTGATTTCTAAAACATATATATACAATCGTTAAAAAAACAAAGGCTTTGTTGTATTCTTAAAAGGATAACTAAGGTGAGGAGAGAATTAACATTATTTCTTTCATATTTAGAAGTACTAAATTATAATTTTTTGTAGTCTTTTGTTGGAGTAAGAATCTAGGGGATGCAGTGTCTTAACACTGTTTCCACCGTCTGCTCTGCTATAATATATGTATATTTTGTGATTTTATTGTTTCGAAAATATTGAAAATTGAAGTTATGTTTAATTATACAAATAAGTGAAATTTAACAACATAACGTTCTTTGTAATGTAAATTTCGAATATTTAAAAGAAGTGTCAGTTATTACATGGTTTTATCATATAGAAAACAGTTGAAATACATAAATCCAACAGATCTTATAAAAAGGTTTTACTCAACGAACTTGTCTTCTATAATAGCTATCACACGAGAATAAGTTAATTGATATTAATTTGTAATTTTATTTTAAAAAATGAACTCTGACAGCGAAGTATTAGCCTAGAGCCGCCAAATATATGCTATTCCATCGTATTAAAAATCTTAGAGAAACACTAGATTCTTTCAATAGTAGACTATACAAAAGACTATAAGATATATTAAATATTTTATTTATTATAATCATTCCACCAACTTATTTGATATATTCAGTTTAAACCACGTTTTTTCTGTTTATTTTTATGAAAATTAAACTTTTATGTTTATTTCAGATGAAAATCTCAATTTTGTTCTTGATTGTGATCGCAGTGTGCCTTGCAAATGTAGAGAGACGAGGTGTTTTGGACAGAGATCTCTTATGGCCGCAGTCTTGGGCAGAGATCGACCCTTTATTCGCACCACCGCCGCAATATATGCGTTATCCTTGGTCTGGAATTCCTATACACTTATAATATAAATACCAAAAGCAATGTTAAAATTAACTTGAATATTTGGTTAGTAAGAAAACATTAGACCAAACAAAAAATATTTTTTATAGATATGTTTTCTCACATGATACTTATTTGCATAACATTGTAAATACTTTTTTAAATAAAATATTTTAGCCTATCTATGTAAAATTGATTCTAGTTTCGTCATATAAAACTGTGGAAATATTCTTTGAATTTGTTTAAAACGGTTCATTCCTAACAATTATTTTATGATTATTAATTATATTTTCATACACTAATAAAATTATATTTAATTTTATGACATATAAAAATCCATCTGCAACTAATAAACGTCTATTATATAAGATGACTTAGTAGAAAGATTTTTTGTCATTTTAAGTCAAAAAGTCTCAAATTCAGATATAACCTTGAAATTTGCTGTCTTGCTGTATTTTCCAATTTAAAAGAAGTGAGAACCTTACTACAAGTCGAAGGAATATTTGATTAAAGAATATTACTGAGCTTAAATTAATCAAGATGGAATAAATATATAATATAATATGATAAATAGTACACATAGGTACTTGATGCATGTTCAATACAAAATGGTGATGCTGTTATCAGAGCTGACAAACGGTTGCCAAGATTGGATAAATGACTATAGGTTTGCCAATTTTCAAGTTATCAAAACTTTTAAACGACCTTTACAGTATATTATGAATTTCAATAATTCGATATAAATTTATGGTAAATTGGACGTCAGGTGCTTTTTATATACTATTTGAAACATATAAAAGAAAGAAATAAATATATCTCCATATACAACTTGTAGGAACAATAATAGCTTTAAGTTAGACACAACTTAAGTAAAAGTTTACTTAAAAGCTTTCAAGCTATTATGGAAAGTTCACAATAAAATATTGTATTGTTATGATAAAAAATAGTAGGAAGGCGAACCTTTCTATTCTTAGTAAAAAGAAAATCATAAGTTCATCCTTCGTAAAGACTTCTAAATATTCTTAATGGGATCGTGTAGTGTAATTGTTTGTTCTTTATATGCCAATTTGTAGATTTATTAGTACTGGACCTAACTAAATAAATATAATATTAAATTATGGACTGTCGTGGAGCGGATGCGTAAGCGTCTGCTTGGAAACGCGACGGTTTGAGGGTTAAATTTCCACACGGGGATTGATGGATGGATGGATTTTTTATTTCTATTTTCATCGCTTTGGAAACTAGGCAAAGCGCGGCGTTGAGTTCCGCCACAGAACACGCATTGCCTCAAAAAGGGAGAAAGCGAGGATGGAGAAAACAGAGACTAAGCAACGGAGTGTCTTAATACTAGGTTCGTATGGTTCCTGCAGTTACTTCTGCCAACCCTGTAATATGCGGGATTAGGTGTGAAGCAAAAAAATATAAAATTATTTTATAATAATTCATAACTTAACGAAATATAAAAGAAAGCTAAATAGAATTTCGTGTGTTCCAAGGTAGTGTATATGGACCCACTTTCTTTAAACACCTTAAATTAATATGTACATTTTATGCATAGTAATCAGTACGACAATAAACATAGACATTAATTAGACATTAACAAAGTTTACAAGTAAATGTATGAAGAAAAAGTAATAAATTATATTTAAATATTTATAAAAAAGTACTATTGTTAAACTTTAAGTGAGTAAATTTTTTTGGAGTTTCCGTTAAGTTGGTGAAAAGTCATGTCAAGATGAAAATTTCTTATTAAATTCTCATTTGGCTGTCTCGGTGTGTTTCTCTTGTGTAATAATTAATTTGAGCTATTGTGAGCAACCTCTGGGTCTCGTTGCCGTAGGATTTGGCGTTACAATTCATAAGAAATTATTGACGTGACAACGTCTTAAATTAGGTTGCGGCTCGGAGTCACATATGAAAAAGGTAACGTAACGATGTGTCAACTGTCACCGAACTATGATCGGTCCGCCGCGCGTATCACTTGACACATGTACAATGTTTTAGTAAACAAAATATATTTTCTATAGTTAAAATTTGTGCAATTTATATTATAATTATTAATCATATCAATAAATATTCTACCGAGAAAAAGACGTTGTCACGTAAAATTTTCGCCCGTAAAACCCACTTTACAGGCAACCATTTTTTTTATTACAATGTATGCTTTGCTTTTTTACAAGGCTAAAATCCAACTGGAATCATTGGGAAATGAGTTCCACATAGAAAGAGGCGTACGGCAAGGAGACCCACTATCTCCAAAACTATTCTCCTCTGTCCTAGAAAGTGTCTTCCGTAACTTAAACTGGGACCACCTAGGCCTAAATATCAACGGATGCAAAATGAACCACCTCCGTTTTGCGGACGACTTGGTCCTGTTTGAGGAAAATCCGGAAAAGATGGCGTATATGATACAAAGCTTGAACGACCAAAGCGAGAAAGTTGGACTTAAAATAAACACAAGTAAGACAAAACTGATGACCAACTCCATAAATGCAGTTATCAAACTAAATGATACAGCTTTAGAATATGTTCAGGAATACACATACTTGGGACAAGTAATCTCCACCAAAGATCAATCCCTAAAGGAGATAACACTAAGAATCGCGATAGGGTGGAAAAAATACTGGTCGTTAAAAGAAATTATGAAGTCTAAAAATCTGAGTCTAGCAGTGAAAAGAAAAACCTTTAACACTTGCATTCTCCCATGCCTAACATACGGCTGCGAAACATGGGCACTTACCAAAGCGCTACGAGAAAAACTCGCTACATGCCAAAGAGCAATGGAGAGAAGCATGACAGATTTGAAAAGACAAGACAGAGTAAGAAACGATGATCTCAGGGCCAAAACAAAAGTAACTGACATATTGACCAGAATAGACCAATTAAAATGGCGTTGGACAGGTCATATGATGCGGGACACCAAAGGAAAATGGAGCAAAGCCGTAACAGAATGGGAGGACGAAATCAAAATGACAGCTGGTCCAAATTGGAGAAGGGTTACTCTGGACAGACAACAATGGAAAGGTTTAGAGGAGGCCTATGCCAAACGGCACACTGAAATTAGGGACATTTTATAAAAATCACAGACTGTACATATAATACCTACATTATCTAGTTTCAGAATAAAAGGCTATTTTATTTATTTATTTATTTATGCTTTGTTTTTTATAATTATGTTTTTTCAAAACAAATTTAATTGATGGTTTTGTAATTATAGCTTAATTTTGTTTTGAATGACTTTCAAGAGGACTTCGTTTTTTTCTCAATTCGATTTGTATATATATTTATGCAAGTCTACCGATTACGTTGCGTTTTATGAAACGATTTTCGTAATTAAATTTCGCATCGAATAACGATTTGAATTTGTTGCCATTTGATCGCAAAGATTGATCTAGTAGTGTATTAATTTATATGGATGATGTCATTTTCATTATGTATAATTTGTTTATAATTAAACATTGAGATATTTTTTCTGATTATTTAATGTTTATTTAATTAAAATATTATAATCTAATAGATACAATCTAAAAACATGCCAAAATAGCTTATATAACAATTTATTATGAAAGAAACTGTGTTTTTAAAAACCTATTCCTTTTTTAACTTCAAGCCTTATTCTGCACATAGCAGTTTCGGCACATTAGACTCGAAACGTAGTGTCACTTCGATTATTGCGAACGCTCTCTATGTCAAAATCGATGCATTGCTTTTAGAGAAGCTGTAATTTCAACGCTAGGTTTTATCTTATTTGAGCAAGGAAATAAAATATATATATAAATTATATATATATATATATATATATATATATATATATATATATATATATATATATATATATATATATATATATATATATATATATATATATATATATATATATATATATATATATATATATATATATATATATATATATATATATATATATATATATATATATATATATATATATATATATATATATATATATATATATATATATATAAATATATAAATATAATTTAGCCTAAAAAAGCTCATAGCAATTATGAAAAAAAAACTTCAAAATATTACAAATAAAAAATGAAATAAGTACACATCTAGTTCATTATTGTATTAAAACTACACATTTTCAACTATGAAGCTTATAACATTATGCAAAGTGCATTAAAGTCGACGTAGTTCCAAAACTGCTAGTTCATCGTGTCCAAAATTTGTGGAGCAAATTAATATTCTGCCCGCAGAGCCACTTGCCGTGGACAGCACTAACTTGGTAAACTACTCACATTACACGCTTCAATTCCATTTGAGTATAATATATACAATATATACTACGTAGTACACAAGTAATGATATTGTATTAAAATTATTAGAAGAATTAGTATCTAGTAGTTATGTACCAAGATTTCCATAGTCATTTTGTAAATGTATCAATATGAAGTACAACAAGTAATGATAATTAAATTCTGTGTTCGTCGTGGAACAGAGGCCTAGCGTCTGCCTGTAAATGTGACGGTTTCTGGGTTCGATTCTGTCTCGGGGAAGATGAACTTTTTCATTTTTTTCGATCTGGTAAATAGGCAAAGCGCACCGTTCAGTTCCTCCACTCAACACATTGCCTCGAATAAGGTGGAGAGCAGGGAACGGAGTGTCTAAACAATGGGTTCCTATGGTTCCTGCGGTTCCCTCTTCCTACCATATAAAAATCTGGGTTAAAATAAACATGAATAATTATTTCTAAAATATAGATTCTAGTCTCTCTAATAAACAAAGCTGCCAAGTGTGAGTACAAATTGTGCACCAAGGGTTCCGTATTAATTTTATAATTATATATTAATATGAAGTACAATCAAAAGCAAGATTACAAGTAACGATCTCTAAGC